>JAODTK010005687.1:0-150925 GCA_026419785.1 Sclerodactyla briareus
CTTGGGAGAATTCCCACCGATCATGTTTAAACGCTCGCAGCAATCCGATCATGCCGTCTACTTCGAACATAGGCACAGTTTAGAAAATGCAATAACTTGTAGGCCTATTTAACAGTAGAAATGAAGGGAATTGCACGATATATGTGACACGATTATGCTTATTATGCAGCGAAATACTTAAGTCTTCAGTTAACGGTGTCCCATTCGGCGTTCCCTATGCGCGACACGCGATTTGACTTGTCACCGGACAATTCGGATTTTGTCCGCTACCCCCGCGACAAAAAAATCGCAACATTCGCACTTTCGCGGATCGGTTCCTAATGAATAACTATATAAAAACACAGGTAGCTAAAATAGTCCGTGTCGCGTATTCGCACATTGCACATTCGCGGGCCTAGTAAAGCCCTTAGGGTACCGTCTAACCAGATCTTATTAATTCTGTGCCCAAAGTTGGTAGTTTCCTGCCGCTGATTTTCTGGTGGGGGGGGGGGGGGGGGGGGGGGGGGGGGGGGGTTCCCTCTATCTCTCGCCTTGTACTCGACTCTGCCGCTCGCGTGATTCCCCGCCTAAAACCCACTGTTTCATTGTTTTCATCGGGAATTCCCTTTTTAATTTGTTCAGGCAAAATGGCTTGTAATTTGTGTTTATGAATCTCTGGAATATAGGACCAGAAACTAAAAACCTTCAAAGAACGGCAGTCTCATGGAAATGAAATGTCAAACGCTAACGCCTGTTATTCCCCCTTTTTGCCGATTGCCGACAAGACTCGGTCACTCTTCCAATCACACCGCGGCGACGGGCCGTTCACATTATATGTTTTCCGGCGTGCCTTCTCTTAGCCGACGCTGAAGGGCCCGAAAGAATAGCAAAGTCTCAATAGCCGATACTAATTCCTGGCTACCGTTTTTCCTCTCTATTCCTCTTCCAGTCTCGGTCCCTTCCCTTCACTCCCTTACTTCCCTTTTACTTTCCCTTCCCCTCTTTCATCTTTTCCCCCTCTCCTCTTTTCTGTCTCCTCTAATGTTGATACCATGATTATGGTTTTAGCCAGATCCCTTCGTCACTTTACTGCGGGCACTCATCCCCCATTTCCTTTTGTATGTTTCACTGATTTTTTTTGTCATTACATATTTTCCGCAGATCCCTCAATGGTCTATTTCGGGCCTACTATACTTGTGGCTATTCTTATTCTTGTAGGGCCTTAATAATGAGATTTTCCAAGTTTATCTATTAGATTCATGTTTTTACTGATTTCCCTGGGTAAGAAGTTCGTTTTGTCGCAAAAAAAAAAAAAAATGTACATGATTTTAGGAATTCTTAGGATGTCAGTTTATGCCTGAAACTCACGAAAGGTAGCTTCGCCTGCGATCTGGGATAGGTCCTACGAAAAACTTTTACTTGTACGCTCCGCGCCACCAATGGGTCGCTCCGCTTAGATGGTGTGTCGCCACAATGCTTAGCCCCCCCACTAAAATTTCTTTCCCCGCGGTCCCTGATCCTACTCGTCTGCTCTGAAAATTGGTTGATAGAGTCTGACAGCGTGTTTGGTTATACCAATTCTTCGTTTTTAATGTCCCTTCGTCGGTTCAGATTTCTTCCTTGTCAGTTTCTCAGTCACTCGCCTCGATGTCTTGCATATATGTTCACGACATTTTGATGCCAAGGGATATCACAGCGTATTGTTGGTCGATCCACGGTGAAGAAATTGACGGCATTATAGTTTTTCGAGGGCAGGTGTAGCTTTGTCCTGCCTATTAGGCGGCAGCTACAACTTGTTTCAACATTTTGGCCGCATTTTGCTTTGCGGCCAAATCATGCCATACCGGATTCACAGCAGCACTGGGCCAGAGAGGCACTTTGTGGTACATCAGAAATAAAATCCTCTCTCAAGCCACAAAACATTATCAGCGTTTCGGAACCAGAATTAAAGGCCTTCATTGCGGGGGTCATGGCGAGCTTATATGGGTGATTTAATATCTGACAGATAGTGTACGTTATGTAGGAAGGACCTATCCGCTGTGTCACTCACTCTTCAACAGAACTACCCGTCATTCTGGGTTGGAGAAAAGGTGCGAATAGAAATGGTGGTATACCTGTCAGACTCGCCTTTATGAATGAGCATCTGTTCTATGTAGTTGTGACACAATAAGTGTGACGAGGATTCCATCCCATGCTATTAACGACAGGAGTTAATGGCATGTTTATAGAGTGACTATTAGTATCATATTTTATAACTTGGACGCATTTTACTGCATCCATACTTTAATAATCCCCACCGAAGGTTTGGCCCCTCCCGAATTGTGGTTAAAGGCCTGCTCTTTCACCGATGCCTTCTTGTCTGGAGGGCACTTCCAGTTTGCTTATAATCCAAGAATATGTCGCTGTAAGCTGGCAATGGGAGAATCTGCTAAGATGTTTGGTGGTGAGGGGGTGCCTTACCCTAAGGAATAGCATCCCTCACCTATGATAGTTCTATTTCTATCCATAAATCCATGTTTTGTGATGTTAAGAACGGACTGAAATCATCATTCATAAATATTTTTCTTATTAGGTTTTCAAAAGCAAACCACTCAAATTTTGGATTTTCTCACATGAAAAGTAAATGTTACGCTGAGTTACATTGTCAGGCCGATAAAGGTTATAAGAAACAGAACTAATTCGGCTTTGTTGTGATTTTCTTACATGTAAAGTAAAGTAATTGAAAGACAAGCTACCATATTTTTACTGGTGCGCCCCAATGGAAAGTTGTTCGCCTTAGGTGACTCCACAGCAAAGATTATAGCGTAGGCCGAGACTTGGATGTAGGCTTTCTTTCACTTCGTCACTCATTTGACTGTCGTGCCACACCCTACATCCTTTTTTTCACAATGGCCATTGATGTGAGAACATATGGTCCAGTACAACCTTATGCATGTACAAGCCTAGCCCTATTCATTACTCTCACAACTTCATATTCACGACACACATTACAAGAATATAGTCTAAGTAAGGCTTCGTAGAATGATACTTGGGCTGGGTAGTGTTTAGGCCTACTTTTCCTTGCTGGGCGACTGTGTAACCGTAGATTTGTAGAGTGTAATGTGACTTTTATTTACCTATGCTAGGCGGGCAAAGCTGAGGGCCTACTTTTATAACCTGATCCTAAGGATTCGGAGCCTTCACTCCCACCTACTTGGTATGTACCCCGTAATCTAACGCCTACACTAGTACCCTGACCAATTACCGCTACCGCTTCGCGGTTGACGCGCTTCGTATTGTCCCACCCCACTGTCTGGTAATTCATTCAATTCGATTCAATTGAATGTCCTCTTCACTCCCGCAACTGACATACCACAAGCGCATCATGCATGCAGCATCCCCAAGACATTGCGGCAAGCCTAACGACTGTTGGCCTTTGTGCTCTCCCGACTTGTTGTTCTTTGTTATTGTTTATTGTTTATTGTTTATTATTGTTGATTGTTTGTTGTTTGTTGTTTTCGTCAATATGAACTAGGGTCATAGTTATAGAGACGTCAACGATTACGTATCGCCCCGAAAACGGGTCATAGGTTTATAAATGACGTCAGAACGTTACGTATCGACCCGAAAACCGGGTCATGTTAATACCTGCGTCAAACGAATTACTTACGCCCGAAAAATCCTCATTTCGGCACAATAACGCGCCTGCGAATGATTTCAATGATTTCTTAGTCCCTCAAAATTATAGCAAGGTATTCCATGCCTTCAACGCCATCAGGGCGGCAGTAACGAAGATAAATTGCGTTTCAACCATTACCGTCGATCAGGCTCTAACAATTAAATTGTTCAATCAAGCTTCGGTGTGTGTTGCCACCTACGGTGTATTTCCGGGAACTTTGCGCTAATGAGCAACTGAAAAAGCAACAGTCGTTTCTAGACGGAGTGGGTTCGATGGTGCGATATCGACTAATCTTTTGCGGACGGGTCGTTTATAGATGACTAAATGTTTCTCCTACCCCAAGACCGCCAGAATCTGATGACATGCAGAAAACGTTTCAGGTAATGGGGTTTTTCCCGTCTTTATCTACAATCCCCCCACGTAGCTACCGAATTATTCCCCGCGAACGAGGCTGTAAGCGTCTGGATCTTATGGTTTTTGGGGCTGTGTTCGCCGCTGTCTACGCCGGAACTTCTGGCGTTAGCCGCCAATAACTCTCCACACAATGTCCGCTTGACACAACTTGGTGGCACATTCCCACCCCATGAAATCTCGTATGGGTTCGAAAGGGGGCAAAACTGCATGTCTGCTGGCTTCTATTTTGGGGTTTTTATCGAAAATTATGGAGTTGTTCGATGTAGACATCTGTGGTAGGGTAACATCTTACCCCGAAAAACTGGAGTCATTTCAAGTCATCGGAGGTCAATTGCATAATTTATCTTCGTTTTTCACACTTCGTCAGACTGGAGCGAAACTTGGTGAGGTCACATTGGTCCGGAAAACTTGGGAGTCTTTCAAGGTCATCGGAGGATCAAATTTCATAAGTTAATTGAACTTTTCAAACTTTCGAGTCGGAACTAAACTTAGTTTCCGCGAGACGGCGGCGGGCCTGCGGACACAAGCCCCAACCATAATATCCCCCGAACCTTCACAGCGTCGCGGGATATAATTAACGTTTACTCGCTCAAAAAAATCTACATGAAAAGATAGCACTTTATTCCATCGCACCTCATTTATCGCGAAGATGATGCCGGCATTCTGGTATTTTGCAACTGTAAGTCATTAAGGGCTGTTTTCCACGTTGCGAGACGATCGTACGATAACGTTATCGGACGTCGAGTTAAAAGTGTTATTTTCATAGGGTGTTTCACACCGTGGCGATAACGACACGAGACGATAAAATTAGCGGACGTCGAGTTATAGAAATATTTCAACTTTTATCGTCCCATCCTTTTTTCGGATGCGATAAATTGCGCAATCAGTAATAAACCTTGCGCAATACGTGGACTTCAAAGATTATGGAACGCCAAACAGGCTGGGCAGTTCCAGCGTGAAAAGTGGGTTTTAGTGATAAAATCGGGGTTTTGATGAATGTTTTGGTAGTGACTAATCCCTAGAAGCATTGGCCTCTGATTGAGCTTAGCGGTCCTATTTGCCGCCATGCATGGGACCCTACGAACCATTAGTTAGTTCGAATCAATGATGGCCCTTCGCATATACAATAGTGCGTGACCAGTGAGGTTAATGGGGAGGGTCATGTTGCGTCGGCGACTATCCAAGTACCTATGACATGGCGAGGCATGAGATATGCGTTGGTAGTGATGCCGGTGGAGGGGGCTGTTTGTGGGCTGTTTTTGAGAGGAGCAGGGTAGGGGTTTTCCAGGGGGTCCCGATCCCCAGCCTGGCGTATTGACGGAAACTTCACCCTACCCTCATGTAAGAACAGGCGGAATAGAAACGGAGAGGCAACGGAATAAGCAATAGGGTGGGGGTGGGGGTGGGGGGGGGGGGGGGGGGGGGGGGAGGGAATGTCGATCAGTTTACACGCCAGTTAATCATGTCTTGTAAATCAGTGACAAAGGATAGGTGTACAGGTGGAGCCGTAGGCATTATTTTTACATGTCATGTTCCTGAGCAGAGTCACCAAGCTCAAAATTTCAGCTCAATTGGCTGAATTACTCACTTGACTGAATGCTTTCTTGGCTACCTCACTTCGCTGTACATTGGATACCAATGCTAATTGAGACTGGGAGTCTAACGAAAGGGGAGGGGGGATGATGGCCGGTCAGCTCTCTGATTCGATCGTCCAATGGCGCTTCTCCACTCCTCCTAAAAGTACTGGGGAAGACACAGCCTCGCATGTTGCTCTGAACTTACAATTCTTGGTACTCAAAAAGTCTGCTGACGCAGGCTATTCCACGCCTAAGCGACACAAGGGGAAAACTTGTGTTTCTCTCAACTAAAATCCCACTCCTCTCTCCGTTAGTTAGCGCAGAGACGTCCATAAATTATCGTACGACATTTTTATCGCCCAAGTGTGACACTCCATCCGATAAATTTATCGTATCGTATCGAACGGCACAAGTGTGAACAGCGCTTAACTGAGATGGGTGTATAAACTGCATCATGTCATTTCATCCGATTTCAAAGAGTTGGCCAGGTAATCAGGTATGTTATGACTAATTATGCACGCGCACTGCACCGCTGGGGGACCCGATGTTCGTACTGAAAGGATTTCCTAGGTTGCCGACAATTCGACCGTGTATGAAACATCGTTCAGTAATTAATGGATAACTGCAACTGGGATACTTTACTGGTGAATAAACAATTCGAGACTCTAATGATGTAAATAACGGACGAGACTCAGCCGAGTTCGTTATTAAGCTACATTCAGCGTCGAAATGTTTATAACCAGTAAAAGTCGACCTGCTGTAATTTATTTCTATTCTACAAACCGCAAATCAAGAAATTATCCAAACGATTAGAGATATTAATATCTCTAGATCTATATTTTTGTATCTCGAACCGTAAACGCATGCTAGGGTAACTATTGTGTTGGTTCAATCGAAGTAATTGCATTGCGTACCATAACCACAAGATTGGCGTGCGTTTCTTTGCGTACTTGCACGAAGACGCAATACAAAGCCACTCGTGCCAACCGAAGGGTTCTGCCCTGTGAACATGGCGGTTTGTCTCCAATCAATCAGCGACGCGTCGTTTCGCTCGTCTGTATTCCGTTGAGACAGTCCCCTCTGAAGAAGGGCTCGTATACTGGAACCGGATCTGCGCGTGTAAACATAAACTTCCAAGGCTCACGCAACCTTACATTCGCGTTCGCAAAAAGTCAGCGTCATCTTAAAACGCAGCAATCGAGCAAGTATTCGATTGTTTTTGTGTTACTCTGAACAGCTGACTGTTATTGCAAAAATAATAGTCCGCTAACGTGATTGAGATTAGCCAATCAGAATCCTGTATTTGCAAAACGGATGGCTTGGGTTGTAGAATAGTGAAATACGAGTTCGATTGTTCTCGAGGAACTGTTGCAAATCATTTATATTAGGCCTAGTGTGCCTCTAACAACTACAATGCACAACTGCACTGCATTATTGTGAACGTACACTGTTGTATCACATACACAGTGAACTAAGTTACGGTTGAACATTCTCAGGCGTTGCGCGGAAGAATTGGATATAACAGCCATCATCCAAGATTTTTAATCTACGGTTTCCTGTTATACTACAAACAACACATAGGTTTAGACCGGAGAAAGAACACATCTAAAAGGGAATGCTTAACTAATTTTCTTTGCGGTGTATGAAGGTTTGTGTTTGTTGCGCGCTGCTCGATATAATACGTTAGGCTTAACGTTTAGTCCTTACCTGTTTAGCCTAACCGTCGATAATGACTGTAGCCGCGCCTGGACGATGCTTGGCTATTCCTAGCCTAACGTTAGAAGAATTAGGTTACTACTGTAAAATTGTTGAGGCAATCCACTTAGGCCTACATTGCGATGATATTGTCTGAGGACTTGTTGATCAGTAAGACTCCTGTGTTCTCAGTTAATTGATGTTTTCGATGGTCACGTATGACAATTTAATCGAACTTTAGTATCTGGATGAAGAAAGCTTGCATTTTCACTTCACTTGTATTGAATGACAACTGCAGGATGATTTGTACCGGGGCTAATTTATTAGCTGTAGAAAAACTTAATGCGTCCGTCCAAACCAGAATTTCCATAGGACTTACCGTTACGGAGTTACAGAGTCATTTGAAGTTTGTGTATTGTGAAGCCTTGTGTATTGCACGAGATCAAAATCATCATGCAATAATAATGAAAATGTCATACTTGCATCACCCTGCAAACATTCTTTGTATTCAATAATGAATTCACACATTAATTTCACTTTTGAAAAACATTTAGTCTATGGGGGATTGCTGTAGTGGGTTGTATGTGTTGATGGTTAACTTTGGTGAGAGAGAGAGACACACAGAACTTCTTCTGCTAAATGTTGACTATATTTCAATAATTGGCTGCATTTGGGATTCTTCCCGTCCCCAATTGCTCCTTTTTCTTTTCTTTCTTTTCTTTCTCTGCCTAAGTGGCCCAACTTTAAGGCCAATACTCCACATATGAACAACGTATTGAAATGTGGGTTTGGACCTATAGATACTTTTCCATTCTCCACAATATCACTCTTTGTACCAAGCCTGCAGTTGTCCTTAACACTCTTTTATCCATCCACCTTTAGAGTAACACTCTGTATTCAGTTTTGGAGGCTTTACTCAAAAAAGGACATTGCAGTTCTGGAAAATATCCTGATGAGAGCTACAAAAGTTCTCACGGCTGCCGTCATCTACGTTAAAGAGCGTTTATCAGCACTACAACTTCATGGTCTGGAGCACTTGGATCGAGGAGACCTAATCGAAACCTTCAAAATTCTGAAAGATTTGATAATGTTAACACAGATACTTCTTCATCGGTCTGAGTTGCTAACAGAGGAAATACTCAAAGCTGTTAAACCCTACTCACAAAAGGATTCAACTCAGGAAAAACTTTTTGAGGTCAAAGAGGTCATCACCACTGGATGCATTACCGAATTTTGCAGTTGACGACCTCCGATCAGCAAATCAGAGAGCTATCGACAGTGCTGTTTAGTTTGCATTCAAAACTTTTGTTTTGACACATATGGGAACCAAAGCTATGTCATATTTTGCTAATCCCATAAATCCTTAAGTAGTCAGGAATTGACGAAGTAGCGAATGTGGTTATTTACACAGACTTTTGTATTGTAGGCCTGTCAACAAAAACAAAAGAGTCAAAAGAGAATTGACTGACTGTACCAGCAGTTTTCCTCAGAGAAGTTCATGGGCCAGTAATTTTAAATTCCTTGACTGAAGTCAGGACTCTATGCAGTCAATGACAGTGTGTGTGGTGTGTGTGTGTATGTATCGTGATGCCGGGTGTGAAGAGAATAACGACGCCCACCTGGATGGATGAAGCTCATATTTGGTAGGCCACATGTATGTGGGTTCCCTCATATGGTTACATGATCGCTATGTTTTGATGGTCAGGTCAAGTCATCTGAGTGAGGCATAGAGATGAAGTCTAAAACTGCTTGGTCAATGAAGCTAAAATTTGGGTGTAGCTGTTTATGGGAGCCATACCCTATTGTTGTTGGGGTAGACAGCGGTAATCTGCGGCAATTCCACTGTGACTCACGTAAATTTAGCCAAGTTTAGGAACTAATTTTGCTATGAATATACGGAGTGAGCATTTTATCAATCTGATGTTATTTCGGCAAGGACATGTCAGCATATACTTGGAATTGCCTATGTGAGAGAACATGGGTCTTGGATTGAAGATCAAAATTAGACAAAACCATTAAAGGGGACAAAAAAAAAAGACACAGCTAGGGAAAGTCGATGAGCAGAAATCTTGTAGTTGGAGGATATTGAGTGAGTGTATTATGTGGTAAGGAAACTACCGACACTGGGTACAAATCCCAAAAAAGGGGGAAATCAGCAAAAGTGGGGTTTTCAGTGAAAAATCATACGCAATGAATTCAATCCAGCTGAGTTTCAAAGTAGGAAATCTGAACACCTTTCAATCAATCCCATTACAGTCTTTGGAAGACCACTGTAACTTTCGTTTATTGCTGATTCAGTTTTGGGTTCTGCCCTGTTTTCATGGAATTGCCATCTGAGAAAAATGGAATGTGGTGTGAAAAATTGATATTTTGGGCAATTATAGCTGTGAAGAGCATAACCCAACCCACACCTGGATGGATGATGCTCATAACTGGTCAAAGATCATCTGAGGTCAGTAGCGGTCACGTATAAAAATATTGTTTGAAGAGAAGAATTCCAGAATGCTTGGTCCAATCAAGCTGAAATTTGTGTGTGTGCTTTTCCCAATGGGGAGTACAAGCAACCCTATTGTTTTTTTTTGGTGCGGACCATCGCCCATTATACAGGGGTAGAATTGGAAATTGTGAAAAATTGGATATTTTTTGGCAATTTTGGTTAGTTGTAGATCATAACCCGACTCCCCCCTGGGATAGATTTGAACTCTTACACTTACCTTTCGGTTTTGGTTGGGTTCCGCAAAAGTTTAATGAGTACACAATCTCTAAATTGTTTTGGGGTCAGGTCAAAGGTCATGAGGTCATAGGTGTAAAATCTTGTGAAAGGATAATTCCAGAATGCTTTTGGTCCAATCAAGGCTGAATTTGGTGTGTAGCTTTCTTATGGGCCCCCACAAGCACTCTTTGTTTTTGGTGTAAAAGACCATCGGGCATTTCTGGGGGAAGAATGTGGAATTGTAAGAAGTTGAGATTTTGGGCAATTTAGCTTGTGAAGAATATCCCTACCCCAAATCCACCTGGATGGATGAAGCCATACTTGGTATGTTGGTTCCCCATAATGATCACTATTGTTTTGGGGTCAGGTCCCTAAGGTCATCTGAGGCATTAGGTCAGAGTCAAAAATCTTATTTAAAAAAAGTGTCCTGAATGCCTTGGTCTGAGCAGGTTGAATTTTAGTAATTCATCCTTTGGAGAATTGGGAAACTGTGACAGTTTAGATTTTTCAGACACTACCAATTTCGGCTCGGTAACACAATAATAACTCATGCTTGGGTTCATCTTGAAGAGTACATACATGGTCCTTATTGTTTTGGGGTCCATTTCCAGTGATCATCTGGCTTCAGGAGAAGTCAAAAACGTCGATGCTATGCGAATCCTTGCTTGTGCAAGTATCTTGAGTAATAGCCACATATATTAATAATAATCTCGTTTTTATATAGCTCTTTTCCACGTCGAAGACATGCTCAGCGCTTTACACGGGATTATCATCTTAATCCACATTTTCTTGTAGTCAGTCCAAGGTTAAAGTGAAAGGTTTGAAGGCTAGTCAAGGAATCAGTAAGCCGTTTGGCTTTTGGTTCCAATATCTCTTGATGATTCGCCTTGAGTTACTACATCAGACTGCCACATTAAAATCTTTGCTGATGATACCAATATTTACAACCAGTAACCCAACCAGCCGATTGCCAGGTCTTATGGTTGATTTAAATCACATTGATTTAAATCGGTGATTTAATGAATAAATATAATGAAAGACAAATCCGCAATTTTTTAAGTCACTTTCTGCCCCCCCATCCCACCCCCCCATAATGAGTTCACCTCTCTCTTGGTAAAATATTGTCATTGTCGGTTATTAGCTTTTTGTCTCGCCTGAACTTGTTCATGGAGAGACATACCGTATCCTTCCGTTAGCGCCCATCTCCCGTAACCCCCCACCCAACTTTTTTGCAACTAGGTCGCTTACCGACTAGCCCTATAACCTGTGGGCCGTCGCTGTGTGAAGTTCCGTGGTCGTTACATTCTCGCTACATGGACACACAACACCACAAACATAAAAAAAACTCTTTGTCACTGTAAAAATGTTCTGTATCAATAATTTCGTCATGTTTAACCGATACTACTTGGTGTAGGCGATAATATCTCTCGTAGCGCCCTCTCTAAATTTTGCAAGCTCTGGGCGCTTAACGGCAGGAATAACGGGTAGTGGTCACTTTGTTGTTTGTGCGTCTGCGGTCTTTCTGTCCGTATGTGCGTTTCTATCTCCTGACCGTGAAAGCCAATCATGCTTGGACTTTTGTGGAGGTGCGCGGTGAAGAGTGTGCAGATGTGCATCCCCTTTTTGTCCTCGAAAGAACATACTCATTTGCATATTTGCATATTTAATGAAAATTGGCCCGGGAGCTTGTGTACAAGATATCTCTTGATCGGTAGATTCATTGGTGATGCCGTTCTGATAAGATAGGACAACTTGAAAGAGTACACGAATTTATTAGATTCCTGGCATGATATATTCTAATTAAAGTCAATTTGTGCATAATTTCTGCGATATTCTAAGTTCGTGATTTCGACGAAACTCTGTGGAGATGGTGTATCTATAGTCCCCATAAGTTACCGTAGGGAAGAGGGCACGAAGGTCATTTAATGTTGTTAATTCGCATTTACCTAGTCCCCTTTGCTAGTTTGCATATTTTAAAGTTGGTTGAATCCCATGAAACTCGGTGGAGATGTTACACCTTCGATCCCGATAATTTTAACAACATGTAAGGGCCTTAAGGTCCTTTGATGTGAAATAATTTGCATAAATTATGGCAGTTTTCCGAATTTTTGTTACATGGCAGTAACAATGGAATGAATGCAGTTAGGGCACTCGGAGAGATTTGTCATGGTAATTTTTGGGTTCAGTAATAAAAACAACATCTAAAGACAAGGTCAAAAGGTCAAAGGTCAATTTTTTAAGACAATGTGCTTATTTTAGGAGTTACAGTGCCAAATAAATCAAAACTGTCGATTTTTGGATATGTTATAGTCTCTGGTCTGCTACATATACGAAAACCACTCCCCGCTTTCGATCTTGCACCTGGTCTTAAAGTTACAAAGGGGCCAAGGTTATTTTAATACCTTTTGGGTAATAGCATGGGTGTGTGTACCTGATTACATATTGCTTTGGGGCTTGGTGCATCACATTGGGCAAGCATTTTTGGCATAAAAAAACCGTCATTCCATCAAAGGTCATTCGAGGTCACGAAAGAAACTGCCAAATAATAACCTTTTCTGCATCATTTCTATATGACTGTGTGTGATATGGCTGAAATTTTGGGACATGCTTGCATATATCAAGGGTAACTTTCTCACTAGAAAACGTTATGGTCATCAAAGGTCAGTCAAGGTCCCTTATGTGCCAAAAACTGCCAAATAATACATTTCCTGCAACCCAGCCTCTAAAGATTGTATGCTACCTATTTAAGATGTATATCTTGGGGGGGGGGGGGCGTACCCTACTGACCAGCATGAGCTGACATCACTATTATTATAGCAAGCCATCAATAACAAAATTTGCAGAAGAACTATCTCTCTTTGGATTTTCACTCATTTCAACCCCCCCAGGTATGTTACTTCTATTCATCTTAACCAGTATTTCCTATCTGTGACAGACGGAGATTCCATCTATTGTCAAAACCTCCCTCTTTTTACCTTGAGGTCCATTTTTTCTCTAACCCCTTCATCTGGGAATCCCCAAAGGGATTTGTTTTTTGGCCTGGTCACCAAATCCCTTGCCTGTGAAGTGAATCTGTAAACAATTAATGACTGCTGGTTCAGAAATGGATTGGGGCTGCAATCCTTGAAGCAGCATTGTTAAGATTAGGCCTACACATTATTTGGATTTTTCAGCAGGGATTAGGGGAGGGATAGGTATTGTGCTTGGTGTACATACATGTAGAGTCAGAGACCTCAACTTCTAACAGGATACACAGGCTACGAATGACGTTGCTTTATTGTTTGCTGTATTCTTGATGTTGAGAACGTAGTAGTTTCAGTTGTTAGAAATACTATATGAATATCACATCTATCCCAATGAAGTGTCACCTATAAAAGAAAACAGCTTGCCACTTACCTTCCCCTCCCGCTCCCCTCCCCCCCCCACCCCCCCTCAAAGACAATTATGTATGCAATGCCCCAGGTCCAACAGTAACCAGTATGTGTGGTTATGCACGGTATTGTGGAACCTATTGACTACAATTTACAACTGAGAAATACTTGGTGGGGATGGATCGTATGATTCTTCTTTACTCTCCTGACATTCTATCATAGACTGGCAGTCCTAGAGGGTCCTTCCTGTGTCTTATTTGGTCATAGTTTATTCAAAATTTCAAAGTTTTGTTCGGTTTTCCATGAGCTTCCTTGGGTATGGTCCGCATGTATTCCCCCTAAATATCAACTACTGTCACTGTGGGTTATTCAATGTGTATATTTAATCATTTCATGCAAACATTCAAGTTGGTTGGAAATTCCCATGAAACCTAATTCAGTGTGGTCCACTAGTGGTCCTGAGAAAATAGCTAGGGTCTATGGAAGTAGAGTATTGTGTCCTCATTTGCAGAATTTATGACATTTTAGTCACATCTCCACAAAGCTTATACTCCTTTGGTAACATGGTCAATAATCAGTCCTTATGGAATTTGGAAATTGGTCACGGATTAATGGCCGTTCCTGTTGAACTGCTAATACCAAAACCTTAAAAAGCACCAGATAGAATGACTCATAATTATTCGCATGGTGACTTATTGGAGGAACCCCCCCTGCGCGTCAACCAGGCGAGACACTGAGGGCGTCAACCCTTGTTTATGAAGATTTCCATGGGGTTCAGTCGTGGGGGTTATGCATCCTCTTATTTATAAGCATCGGTACATGTGCTTATATTTTGGCCTGCCGTTTCAGTGTTGGTTTGCTTTTTATATTGTCCTCGCCTGAATGAAAGTTCAGGAAGAGACAAGTTTAGTGGTCACTTTGGCATGTGTGTGTGTACATGCCAAAGTGCCCACTAATATATGTTGCCACTCATTATAATGTTGCCTCAGAACATTATATCCCAGGTCTTAGTTTTCATGCATCTATGCTTTATTTTGCGTGAATATTCAGATTATTATTGCATGAACTATTATCAGGTTCCAGCTTCTATTTCCCTATGTTAGGCTCCCATAGCCTAACCGTAACATTAGGCTCCTACATCAATCTGTGGAATATGCCTGCGGGCTCTTTCTTTCATTGGAGTAGTCTGTTAGTGTTCCTGTGTTAGGTGAGGTTGTGGTGGTTTGTGTGTTTTAGGCTTTTGGTGTACCTGTGTCCTTATGTTTATACCCAGCCTTCCCCTTAGGTTACTTGTTTGTTGTTACAGGCCTGGGCCTACATTCTGTAGGCACGGCCTAGGTGAATTTTTTTATGGTCCCACATCTGAAATTGAATTTGAAATCTATCCGAGGCCTAATGTAGTGCCTGACCCGAAAAGAGGCCTCTCCCTGTGTTATCGTTTGTTGTTGTGTACCACCAAGCATCTCTCAATGCAGTACTGTGTTGGCCTAGGTCATCCTCACATTTGGTTAAACACAGTAGTTTCGGTTGAACGAAAATACAAAAACAGCCGTTTAAGACTGGTGTCGCTTTTGTCTGCAAACATCTAGGCTTCATTAGCTTGGCACCTCCTGAACCAAGCTTACATGCTCAGCCACACCAATCCTTTTTTTTTTTTCTACCAGGTTCATACAGTTATGCTCTTTGTCTCAGAAGAAAAGTCATGTCCATAGGTGAATATGGTAATCAGAAAATGGTCCTGCTGTCGTATGCCTCACTCCTGCTCATGCAGGCTGGTGACTGTAGATCAATCCGTGGACCCGACTCTCTGTCTAATTTCCTTGTTCATATGCCATGAGCCCACTACCCCGGAGCAGAAAGCGATACAATGCGATGAGTGTGATGGCTGGTATCACGCATCCTGCATGGGGGTACACACTATTAATTATGAAATTTTGGGAACTCAAACATACTCTTGGATGTGTTGTATTGTGGTATCAAATTTCAGTACCAACCGTCCCTTTTCTTTTCCCTTACAGTGGTCGCTCGAAACATCCAACAGCTTTAGTAGCTTAAAAATGATTCTATCGGCGCATAGTCATATTGATCCCCAAATGGCGACCTCTTCTCCTAAACCTAACCTTTAAGACTAATGGGCGGAACCAGACCTACTTTTGAGGGCCATTGGTTGTGAATTTCCACAGCGTGAAAAACGGTACCACCTGATCTGGCGGCTGGCCTCGAAACAGCACAAACCGGACTGGTGATAGGTACTGAGACTGTCTGAACCTAACATCACAGATAATGAAATATTTCCTGAAGATATGCTCTGATTGGAAGAGGTAGAAATGACGGTTATGGTGTGTTATGTTTCTGTCACAAGAGATCTCGTATACACCGAATTGGTCAACCCTAATACAGACTGTGAAATTGTGTGGACACAACCATCTTGTTGGTGGCAAAACATTGGTACAGTGTGCCTTTCCTGCCCACCAAACAGAACTGGTCTTGATTACTAAAATAACTTCAATACATCCTTTCTCAATGCATATCACTGCTTTTCCTCCTCCATACTGTTTGTTTGGGTGGAGACTTCAATCTTCGTGGAATTGACTGGACCTTCGCCACTCAGTTTACACCATACTCACAAAAACTTGATCAACAATTGCTAGTATGTGGAAGGCTTTGATCTAACTCAGGCTGTTAAATACTCTGGCCTACAAGACGAAGGCAATATTTGACTTGTTTTTCACACACAAACCCCTCCCTCTTGAAACGTCTACATTATTCCTGGTCTGAGTGACCGATGGAATTCCAATGCTTACCTCCGCCTCCCCTAAATTCGGTCATCTTAAACCATAAAGTCTACCTCTACAAGAAATCTCACACTGAAAACATGAGGTATGATCTGACCATATTCAGTCATACTTTTATTGGACAGAATACACCCCCCCAACCAGGGAATGTTGAGCGATCTGGCTAGATTTCAAAACAAGCTCAAGGAGATAATGACTATTCACACCCAACTAAATGATTACTAGTAACAATAAGGCACCCGGGTTTGAAATCATCAGAAAATACATAGATCTCTTAGAAAAAACAAAAGCCACAACCAGGCTAGGGCCAGCCAAAATCCTGAGGATTGGGAAATTTTTTAGAGAATCTAGGCTCTAGGAGATTCTACCCACAATCACCAGACAATCATAGCCGAATATATTATGAAAACGTGCAATGGACTCAAAAAAGAAAATTCTGTTCGTTTTGTAAACAAACTGAGGGCAAACACATTGGCCCATTCCCACACTGAAGGACCAGGGAGTTTTGGGCTCTGACAATATACAGAAGGCCGTGCTTCTGAACTTGCAATTCACTTCTGTCCTCACTAAAGAAAACATGGAAACCTGCCAACTGTGGTTGATAGATCTCCATCCATGCCCAAGATCTTTTGTTACTGTGAATGGGGTGGAAAATCTGTTGCTAAACTTAAATTCCAATCCGCCAATAAGCGACTGCCCTGACGAATTACCACCACGGCCTAAAAGAGTACGCCCACTGAATTATCCCCATGTTGCCATTATTTTTCAAGTCTCTTTGGACACATGTGAACTCCCTCTGACGGAGGGAGGCCACCATTTCCCCATTCATAAGAAGGGGGCCTCGTGAAAAGCCAGCCAATTACAACCCATTTCTTTGACTTCAGTCACGAGTAAGCTTTTAGAGCATATGTTTGTTCACTCGCACATAATGACTCATTGACCCCCTATCTTATACATCACAAACCACAACAACACGGGTTTAGGACAAGACTTCCTGTGAAACTCAACGATTCAGACGTACCATGCTCTGGCTTTCTCTCTAAAAACGAGGCAAACAGACTGATGTCTCATATGGACTTTTCAAAGGCATTGACAACACCACCGTTCCACAACACCCGGCTTCTTCTTAAACTCGACCACTATGGGGTTGTGGCCCAATGGATAGGTGGATATCCTTCTTTCTCAAAAACCGCAAACCGGTGGTGTTGGGTCGGATTTTCTCAATGGCAAGTGTTTTTACTCGGTGTTCCGCATTGTACCTTTTTGGACCATTGTGTTCAACGCCTATATAAATGATTTGCCCAGGACCCCTACACCTCAACTGTTAGCTGTTTTGCTGACGATTGTGTTTTCTTTATATAAACATGTCATTCCATAACAAGACCTGATCTGCTACAAGTGACCTTACCTCTATAGCAGCCTGTACCAAAACATGGCATATGAAATTCAATGCTGAAAATGCCATTGCTTCGTATCCTGCTAGTATATCCCCTATAGTTTACAAGCTACACCTTGGGTAGCACCATCTTAAAGACACTGCTTCGTACAACTGTACCACTTACCTTGGTGTGTTACATACAACATGTTCTGAAGTGGAATAATCACATAAACAGAATTCACTTGCTGCTACCACACAATTGGCTTTCGTTCGTCGGACCTAATCCTGTACTAAAGACAAACACCAAAGCATATGTTTATAAGACCCTATCTCATCCGTACAAGCATTGAATACTGTTCTTCTGTTTGCCCGTACACTTTTACCGCTCACCAAAGCTTGAAAGGGTTCAGATAACGTGCAGCCAGAATGGTACACAACACTATGAGTGGGACCACCGTGCATCTGCCCTTGTTCACAACCTTCAGTGGTATCAATTTTACCACTAGGAGGAGATTAACAACAGCTCTCTACTTTTCACAAAGCCTAGGGGGCACCTGCCATTCCTATTCATTATCACCTTCAGCCAGCCCACGTCTAACCCGCCGCTCCACTCGAACATTATATTGAACATCACACACTTCGGGACTGCTACAAATCTCCTTCATTCCAAGAACCCAAGGACTGGAACAACTTGCCCCATGAGATTACCAGTGTGTTAGCCCAGCGAACTTCAAAGCTGCTGTTGAACCACTGCCTGAGGCTTCAGCATCGGAACTAGCACTCCCCCTGTTTAGTAGCACTGCACCACACCCAACCCTGCTCGTTTGTTCCTTAGGAATGTTGGGCAGTCCCCACAAAGAAGAAGAAGAAGACATGTAATGTCACACTTTCTCGTTAGCAGGATTTCTCAAACCGTAGGCAGATTATGACAAAATTTCATGTGTAGCACCGGGGTTGGGTGTACATGATCTGATTAGTTTTGGGCAGCACAGTCATTAATTAAGTTGGGTAATCAGCTTATTTCCTGTAATTATTGTTTGAGCTCGTTACAAGATACGCAAGAACCGTTGTTCTACAGTGATGCAGTTTGGCATATAGGCCCTGGATTACAGTAGATGAACTGATTAGATTTTCAGGCCTAAAATTCTAATTAAGTGGCTAAATTTGCTATTCCTGCACATTTTTTTTGAGTTTGTGTCCGATTTTCATGAACTTGGTGGATGTGGATTACCATGGTTCCCGAGAATTTTAAAATGACGTCGGGGTCACTGAGGTCATTTAATGTGTCTATTTTGCATATTTTATGGCAATTTTTGAAAGTTCGTTGGATTTCCCAAAACTTGGTTGATGTGATCCTACTTTTGATCTGTCATTTTGAAGGTACAGCTGGGTCAGTAGAAGGTCATTGTATGTGCCTAATTTGCATAATATATTCCAACTTCCACTTGGTGAGAATTTTCCGCCAAACTCCGTAGGTATGGTCTTTAACATTTTCTGGATCTGACGTGTTTGATGTTCCGGAATTTTAAAAATCCATCATATTATAGCTACTGTTTAGAATCAAAGCCCTGAGGACTGAGTAAACCATAGCTCCTGTGACAATTGTGCTGTTATAAGCTGCCCACAAGCAAACCCTCTCTTACCCAACAATTTGATTAGTTTGATTAGAACCTTCAAACCAATACTGAACATTTTCTTTCCTCTCTCTTACCTGGAGACTGGGGATTTGAGGTTTTCCCTAAAGATATATTTTGGGAGGGCCATTCTTGACTGCTCGTGGGGATAGTTTTGTTGTGTGTTGGGGGAGGGGCGGGGGAGGGTGTTTTTTGCTGCCGTGGCAGAGGGAGATGGCATGTCCTCCTGGCTGCTTGAAAATAAAAGGCACCGAATAATGATGGGAATGATTTTAAAAGGCACAGAAGCCCAGGCTGCTAATAGGATTTAGAACATTCAAGTTGGATTTTGTGTCAGAGAAATGAAGTTTTTATGAGTGATAAACTTTATTCAAATTTGGGCATGAAGAAGAAAAAAGCAATTGAGGAGCTTTGTAATAAGAGTCAAACAATATTGGTCAGTTATTTTGAGGAATCTTCGGAATTTCTATGTGTTATATTTGAAAATATGTTATGTTCGTTTGACATGACGATGTCAGCAGGGACTAGTTAGTTGTTGTAGTTTAGTAATAATAGAACCACTGATCACCGCAACGCGAGACACTTTTGGCGATCGCCTTGTTAGAATTGTTTGCCTCTGTAAGAACCAATATTCTTCCTCTGCAACTAAATAGGACTATTCATACCTGGTCCCTCCTCAGCTCATCGTGATTCTCTCATGTGTACCGGACCTCATACGCAACAATGAATCTAGCCTCAGACTTGTTAGTATGTTGGAACCGATGCTTCCAGGACATCCTCAGGGGCCTCAGCTGCTGGGTACCCAGGGCCCACACTCCTAGAATACAATATCCCCGGCACACACGCCCTAGATACAATAGTGCAATCCCAGGGATCACCAAGCAAAGAGTGAATTTGATTGCCGGGTGGGCAGGCAGACAGGCAATAGTGAAACAGAAAGACTACAAAGAACACTGAACATCTTGGAGGCTGGTGTGGCTGTACTGCACTGTATTTCAGAAGTCGCTCCCTGCCTCCAGTGCATGCATACATTACAATACATACAGTGTACATGTTCTCTACAATGATAATACATATCACCACTGCCTACCTAACCCCGTACTCTAAATAGATAGTATTTGCACCACCTAACAGTACCTGAATGTAAACAACAGAGTTTTGTCATGCCACCATAGCCATTATGCATAACAATGTACAGTATACTCTACAAGTTTACCAACTAGCCACTGAGGGGTACCCTATGGTAGGATGCTCGTGGTTGTCGGGTCTCCCTTTCAATGGTGTGGCACTGCGAAGGTGTCCGTTTGCGTGTGTGTGTGTGTGCATTTGCGTATCCGTCAAAATTTTGATGTTTTTTGCAAATAGCGCTCTACGTGCAGGTGGCGAACATGTTCGAATTTTGCACACTCCTGACTAGTCACGAACACACACGTTCACAGTCTCTAACAGACACATTTCTTCAAAATCATGAAATTCTGGGGGTAATTGGCCATTTTGGAGGAAAAAAAGCGATAATTTTCATAATTTTTCAAAATTTTCAAGTTAGTCGATTTGAATGAAACTTTGGTTGGTAGGGACTATAGTTGATCCGGAAAAATGTTGAGGTCATGTCAAGGTCTCGAAGTCAAATGTGCAAAATGTGTGCGATTTCCAAATGTTGTCAATTTGAACGAAACTTGGGCGGTAGGGACTACAGTTGATCCCCAAAATGTGGAGGTCATGTCCAGTCATCGAGGTCCAAATTTGTGAAATTTATGCGATTTTCCCAAACTTTTTCAGATTGAACAAAAACTTGGTGGATGGGGTCTACATTTGTTCCTCATAAATTAGAAGTCATTTCAAGCCGGTCGTGGGTCAAATGTGCATATGCACCTGATGCACATTTGATAAGGGCAGTTTCAATATGGGGGCCCGCTGTGTGACAAGTGTCGGTGTTGTAAGAATGCATTTCACCAGTTTTGAACTCAATATTCCATGTAACAGACGGTTACACAAGATGGTGAGAATGCAGCATCAGTGTTTTATCGTAGGCTCCATGCCTTCCACGCCGAGAAGATTGCATTTGGGTACTTCGGGAGGTTGAGTGCTAGGGAGATTTGTATACTAACTGTAGGGTACTAACCCGACTGGATCCTATTCCCCCTGACAGTGTTCTATGGGCGACTGGACGATTGGAGCAGAGAAAGGACTCTTTGCCCTGATGACCGCCTCGGTCTCAACACCTACATGTATGCCCAACGGATGACTTGCAAAGCACAGACATTCTGGAGAGATCTCTACTACTCTGTTGAGGAAGCAGTACGATGTAGTCTTTCCTTGAGACGGTACTTATTCTCAGCCACGTGACATATACGAAGCCTATCGTGAATCCTCTCATTCCCTTGAGTTAATCAGCAGTGAAAATTTAGGCACTTTTGTCTGGTCTCTGGCCTCTCAGAAATTCCTTACAATCAGGACTACCTGCACTGCACACGGTATATTTTGGCGTCTCGGCTAACCGGACTAATATTCTAAATATTTGTTTCATTGATCAGTGGGGAATTACTCGGCGAAAATGTCTTCTCACCCTGTTTCAGATACTAACATATTCTCAAATCGCAATCACATCAAGTGTTTTGATCTTCTATAATATTGAGCTTTGTACTGTAACTTTGCGACATCCTATTGATGTGGTGCGTGATTTGGACTACTTGGGAATGAATTCCATCTGTAACCTCCCTGTGTAATGATACTATGATGCCCACCTCTCTCTGAGTGATGAGTGCTCTTGGTGTTAAAGAGGGTCATTCTGGGAGGACACAAGAGCCTTCCTCCGAGGAACACGCACTCCGGTAATTACTACATTGGCATCAGTGTGTTTCGACCATGTTTTTTAAAATGCTTCAGGTTCACTCGGGTGGTGTCCGAGCTGCATTACAGGGTATTCCACTTGGGCGCGCTCGTTGGCTTATTCGAGACTTATCATCTTCAAATCTTATGCGGAAGGCAATCCGTGGGGTGCTATGGCTTGCTGGCTCCTGTTGGCACTTGTCCCATATTGCACTATGCCTCTTCAAACCCCGGCTGTTCATCGTTCTGTGCACACTTGACTGCCGATCTGACCCAAGTTCAAAACTTGGAACACTTGGCAAGAGCTGCAATTGTCCCCTATGACGTTATTTAGACACATGTAAATGGGCCTATCAATATGGGTTCCCAAACATACCGTTCATAGCTGGCATGTTTATTCCCCATATAGGTACATGATGCGATCCATACCCATATAGCTGACTAAACAATCCACAATGCATAGAACTTTACTAACCATCCACAATGCATAGAACTTTTGTATAGGTGTCATAAGGAGATTATCAATAAGAGTGTCCCAATAGTGATCTAATGTTCTTGGCTGGGGCATGTTAAAGGCATTTAAAGTCTGAAAACCTTTGAACATGATAATACCAGATTGATTAGGTTGAAGTTTGGTTGTTTAGCTCCTTTATGGGGGAAACAAGAGACCATTTGGTTTTGGTAGGGCCAGGATAGTTTTTGGTGATCGTTTAAAAAATGGTGCCAATTTATATTTTGTTCTGTTGATCAACTTCTCCTATTTTTCTCTTTGGATAATTCTCACCCATACAGGCTGTCAACGTGTTTCTTTGTTCTTGGCTCATTACAGACACCTCAGCAGCCTATAAGGAAAGCCAAGAGAATAACAGTGAACGTTTTGTTCTATGCCCTCTCCCAGGCCGCGATACACCTTTTAAATTCCAAAGAAGTCACATGTCTGAAGAGGAAGTTAGAGGTCAGGTACGTAATCTATACTGATACATGTCCGAAGAAAAATCTTCAAGCAGGAATTGATATCAAAACAGGTAGCCTTCCACCTCTCCAGAATTCTTTGTTCTGGCTGTTTAATAGTTCTGCTTGTATAGGGGTTACCAGCCTGCTGCGAGCACCCCAGAGGTAACTGTAATGGAAGATAAATGAGTAAAACGTATGGTTTAGTAGAATTCTGGTCCCAAAAGTTGAAGTAGTGATAGAATGGAAGTTTAATAAAAGTCTCAGAAAACCTGTAAATGTCAGTTTTAAATGTCAATTCCAGCAGCAACACAAGCGTGTAGGCTGACGTAAATGGAATGGCGCAGTGACCACCCTGGCTTGGAAATTATGCTAGTGTCCAGTAGGCACAATCCATGAACCCAAATTAATGACAACACCTACGAGATGAGCTTCAATGTTGCCCATAGAGGCTGAACTGACATCCCCCGCCATTTTCCCACCCCCCCTTTCAATGTTTTTGTTGCCTCCCTGACTCTGACAGCTTGCACTCAACATTGAAAGGGGGGAGCATTGGTTTCAGTTACCTCTGTCCGCGGATTGTAGCCTGACTAGCATACTGCAGCTGTTGATGGTAAAAGATAAGTGTATCGCTCAAAAATTGCCATAACAGGGGGCTTGGGGGACAGTTCAGTATAATTCTGTGTGGAGCTGATATGCTATGCTCCCTGTCAGTGTAACGGATTGTTAGTACTGTGCAGTGGCATATAAGGACTGTACGTAACCCTTCCAACTTATTACCTCTCTATGGCAGTGCGCAGTGATTACCCAGGATGCTGTTACAGGCAGACTGTTGCCTTGATGTTTTTAGCTCGTGAAAAAGGGTCAGGAAGGACGAAATCCTCATTAGAGACCCTGAAGCCACACATCTCAAAGAAGAGAAACCCAATATCTAAAGAATTGCCCACAATTCTTGAAAAATTGTAAATCAGACTGTTCTTTGAACCTTCACACCTTGACAGAACAACATCTCCAGGAACTATTCCACTCATTATTAACTCTCTCGATAAGAAATATTCCGAATGTCCAATCTACAGCGTTTACCACGAAGGCTTGGAAGGCAATGACCCCTATAGTAACTTTCGAAAACTCAAGGAAATATTGGAGTGGGAAGTCCCTTAAATCCAGGAACATTCTAAAACTCACTCATGTGACTAGGGGTGGAGGGATGAATTGTAAAGCAGGCATCAGCCTATTCACAATGGGGACATGAAGGGGGGCAGCGGCAATAGTCAAACCAGGAAAGAGGGGCGGAGCCAGCCGAAACGGGTTAGGTCAAATTGAGTGGAACACGGGAAAAAGAAGCACCAGACTGCCTCAAAATGTGACCGTCCCCCCCCTCATGACACAGGCAAGATGATAGTGATGGGGGATAGCAAATGGGGAGCACGTAAAAAACACTATAGTACAGCCAGGAAAAGGGGTGGCAGAAAAGAATAAAAGAAATACAAAAAAGGCAATGGCGCAGCCTAGACAAAGTGAGCAGAACAGGGGGGAACTCGTTTAACAGATATCAAAGTAGGAGCAGTTGGAACTATTAATTGTTCGTTTTAAACGTGTATTTAATGGACCGCCCGGCTTACCTAGTCACTTGTTCATTGACTAGTTGTGCCTATAGGGTTTCCAAAAATGACACAGCAGTAATTCTAAGGATATGTTTTGCTATCTAGACCTCGTTAGGTGCATGTCCTATAGATTATGTTTAAGATCATGATACTTGGTTAATTGTACCATTGATTAGGTCCATATGGGTCTCCAAGAATGTGAGCTCAGAGGTCTTAAAGGGGCATGATGACTATATGTAACAATTATGAGCATTCACCTACTGAGCCACTCTTAATAATTGACTAATGTTTCCTATGGGCTGTTCACTATTCATGTCGAAAGTCATCAAAGGGTATAAAGAGCTATCATGTGACAAAATGCATTCACCCCTGATATTTGAAAATATATTATGTTTACAATTGCAATACATCTTCTCCGCATTCAGGTTCTCCTGAAACTTGGTAGTGTTATCATATTTGACAGGTTCTTATGGCATTTCAGAAATTGAAGGTTAAATTCACTGATAACTTTTTACACTGCTTTATATGCTAATACTGTAATTTACATCAACCCTCTTAATGTCCCATTCTTCGGTAGGTACCAGTTTGGGTGTACAGCTTTTGCATTGCTCTTTGACGACATTGACAAAGACATGTGCCTAGCCGACCAGGATGTATTCCAGTCATTTTCCCAGGCCCCGGTCTCCATCATAACCATGAAGTCTTAGCCAGTACCTCTGGGCAGCCGATATTCTTGTTTCTGTCCACGGTATTTGTTGCGGCCGGCGTGAGGGGTGGATAAATTTCACAGTGCAATTTCCGGTCGAGTCCTTACCGCATGCATTGAAAACAGACCTACCTTCCATGCATAAACACTCAAGCACCTTGCCATGGTGGACTGATGCGCTTCCTGCAGGATTGAAGCCGTATGGGACAACGATATGCCCCCACGCAATTTGGTTTTCTACAGCAATAGCATGAACTGTGTGAAAAACAATGTACATTGCGTACCCACTATGTTTTTTGCGTACGAGCTCGAAAAAACTACTGTTCTAACATGGCATGCCTACGCTCATGTGATACTTTTGTTACCTTCATTGTGATACTGTGTGGGGACTATAAGTGTACGTGTGTACAGTGCTCTCATGATTTAGCAGCTCTATGGTGACGCTCCAGCATGGAGCATACCAAATGGATTGGGAAAAACAATTCAGTGCACCTGTAACTGAACAATAGGCTGTGGGTTCAACTAACATCTAGACGGTTACAGAGCTTCAGATTGAGGCAGAACACCATCATTAACTCTAATTATTAAAATTATTTTTATTAAGTTCCATTCAGCCTTTGAACTCTTTAGAAATCCGTATCAATGAATCTTGAAAAATAATCAAAATGCCATTTCTTGATACCTCATCTACAAGAAGAATTCAGTCAAAATACAGCACTCGAATCAAATTTCTATTCTTGGGGAGAATGGTGATCAGTCCGCAAATTTTCAAAAATGCCGCAACAAATGTATGTTTGGCCAAGGGCCTATTCACAGAGTTACAAATTTCGACCTAATATCATCGTTTCATCAGAGTCTTTTTCAATTTGAGTTTTAATCAGTCAATACAAAAGATTAGAAAGAAAGAGCGAGAAATGAAGGATGAATGAGTTGTTTAACTGCTAAAAGACTGTCACTCACCCACAGTGGACACATGCCCAGGAGGCACCTAGCCGCATCCACGCCCCGCTCCCAACCACTGGACAAGCAAACCGGCCTGGGGAGGACCCACATTCCTCCCCCCTCCTAACCCATAACCACTCCAGACTTGAGGTCACTGTGAATTACTAGATGAACTGCTATTGTGAGACTTACGGTGCAATGAGCAGCCAAGTCCGTTATTCAGCTGAATTCTGAGACAAGGTAGACTCACTTATACGAGACAAGACGTTGACTATTCATTTTTACTCGACATTGTAGTATTTTAAAGTGCCCATGCTATGCGTGGATAATCTGCCTAAATCCTTGTTATAATGTGAATGACAGTCTTCGGAAACCTATTCTTTAAGTTTGGTTTCCCAAAGCCTTCTTGTGGCTACTTCAGTGGTCTTCGCGAGAACTTCCTCGAGATGAATATTGACTGTAAAACACATTCATGTGCATTATTTATCTTTAGTGGACACTCACTGCTGGGCAATTGATCATATTATTTATTGACTTGTGAAACCGAAAACAAGCATTACAATTTTCGGGATGTTTGACTCCTGTTTGGTCGAAATAGAAAGGGCATTCAGACTGAATTTAATGTGTATGGGAAACATTGAATTGTGTAGGAAAAAGTCCAAAGAGATAGTGTGTGTGGGTGTCAAGGTTGGTTAGCCCCTGCCTCCATATCAGTCTTATAGAGGCAACCATTCTAGAACTCTGTTCCCTTTATTTTTTTATCTAAAAATTAAACTTGGTCTATTGGCAAAGAGTTCTGAATGACTGAAGCATTTCCCCCTGGTTCATAGCTGTCTAGTTGGTTTGCAGTTTTGGGGTCTACTAGTACCATATTGACTCATTTACATTTTCAACTCATAAGATTCCTGGTTTCCTTTTTCTTCAGTTCGTCTATTTGCAGCAGTTAATGCAATCTCTGTCAAATCCAGTGTTTAGGCTAGGTTTCAAAATGTGGGGGGAATTCCCCCCTCTCAATTCTTCAAAGGGAGATTTTCAAATAAATGGGGGGGGGGTGGGGGGGGGGGTTCTCAGGAAATAGTTCAGCAAATTGTTGTTGACCATGCATACTGCTGAACATTGCCAGTTTCTACCAATAGGACGGATGTGTTTGCTAAGGGGTTACAGCCTCCCTGTTGTTGGCCCAAGTTTGTCTCCCTGACTTCCCTCTATCCAATCGACTGCATTGCAAAACTATTGCTACACAAGTATTTACACTGTATAGGCAGTGGTTACATGGGGAAATGCCACACCATTGCCATACCTTCCTGCTCCCAGGCCCATAGCTACATGGACTATAGCGGAAAGGGCAAATCCTTTCAACGGCAACCTTTTCTGGCCCATAGTGAATGTTCTTTCCAGGCGAAATTGTATTTTGTGTGAATGAATAAGGAAACAAGAATGACAATTTTCAATGGCATTACTAGTTCCCACAAGGTAGCCAGCCAGTAGGCCTAAGCTACTGACCCTTGCTATGATTTTTTTACAGGGACCACAATTAGCCTAGATCAGAAAAGTGACTACCTGAAGTCACCTTGCAAATAATATGACTCAACCTTTTGTGAAATGCGTTTGTATCAACCCATCTACATGCCTGTTTCATTATTTGATGATTTTAAAATGTTTTCAGACTGCAGATTTCAACTTATTTTTACAGTGAATTTTGGTTTCATTCCAACGTGGTGTTAACTAGCAGGTGTGCATGCACCAGTTCCACAAAATCACGAAAGTTGGCGATGTGTGATAAGAATAGGTTTTCCCATTGTTTAATGCATGGTTTTCTCTCAGGTCCTGCATTGTTCACATGTTTGAAACATGATATGCATCCATGGACCTGCAAGTAACCGAGATCGTGACTGGTGAAAAACAGTGCAAAATTGGCTATTCCTGTTGTGGAAACCCGTGCCGGACTTTCCGC
The DNA here is from genome assembly GCA_026419785.1 of Sclerodactyla briareus. Lineage (NCBI taxonomy): Eukaryota > Metazoa > Echinodermata > Holothuroidea > Dendrochirotida > Sclerodactylidae > Sclerodactyla > Sclerodactyla briareus. The sequence goes on from JAODTK010005687.1 coordinate 28,201, forward strand.
ACATATTGTTTTTGTGCGGGATTTTGATTTTGTGTGCGCAGATCCCTCAGTCCCGCACCCTTAGCGTAAACACTGGTCATATCATCTACATACTCATGGGAATTGAAAAGTTGAAAGGGAATTAAAGTTGCTCTTCCATAGCTGCTATCACAAAATCCACTGCTGGTTCAATTGCAATTGATTCTCACAGAATTTCTACTAATGGTTCTGTTAAGTGTATTGACAGACGAGTACCGTCTCACCCCAGGAACCAGTACCAGGCCCCCTTCAGCAGCAGTGCCCAGCCCATGACGATATCATTTTGGGGTCCCCTCAAGCTGGCCTGTTCCCCAGGAGTTTTGTCTCTCCCCTGTTGTCCCTCTCCCCCCCCCCCCCCTTACTCTAACCCCACACCACTTGTGAGTTGTGTGTGATGTTACGAGTTGGTTTTCTTCTCTTTCTAGAGTACTGCACTACCAGGGCAGATCCAGATATCAGGAAATCAGAATACCTTGCGACTGTGGGCAACAAGCTCTTGCCATCAATTAATTTCTTGTGGACAGGTCAGTATCAATTTTCCCATAATTATTCATGTCAATCTAAAATTTGGTGTGCATGTATGTATGTATGTATGTCACACTCTCCTGTTAGCAGGAATTCTCTGAAACAGTACATTCCGTACAACAATTTTTTAATGAAGTTTTGTATCTGGGAGGCATCTGGGTTGGGCGAACCAACAATCTGAAAATAATATGTAGGGTAATTAATCTTTTTTCATGTATTTGAGCTTGTTAGCAACTTTTTTGGACTTTCGTAGATGCCATTTATGTTGATGTGGGTAATGAAGTAGTCTACTTTTCATAATTTAGGCAAAATATTTTGTTTGACGGATTGTCACAAAACTTGGTGTATATGATTTTCTTTTATTTCCAGTAATTTCAATGGATTTGGGGTCAATGAGTAATTTGCATAATTTATGCACAATTTAGAAAAATGTCAGATTTTCCATGAAACTTGGTGGATTGATATTACGCAGTTACAATAAATGAAAGGTGATTGAGACTGATTCATTGGTAGTGTAATCTTATGTAAATCACTCCCTGGATGACAAAAAACTATACCCAACTCTATGCCGCTTTTGAATTCTCCTGTTGGTATCTGCCAAGTAGCAAATAGCTCTCATTTTACCTCTGAGATCTAGGGTGGTTCAACCAAACGAATCCTGATGACAACCACTAATGGGAAAACAGCGAAACTACTGGTTCAAGAACCCACATGTTTTGTTTACATATACTCAGAGTTTAAATGGAAAAAAAATATGTTCCTCTTCTTCCCATGGTTTGTGGTTGTGGTATTTAGTAGATGTCCATATTCTGTTTATCCGCTGCACTTCGTTAATCCATGTTCAAACTCGATACCATGTAAACTCGCTTTCTGGTCTTTCCCATTGACGTTATGCTTCCCAACAACCCTTGCCAAATGTGACTGAACGTGTTGTTTCTAGATGTCCCCAAACTTACACACGTCACCCCGTGATAAATCCTTGCATTGGCTAGTGTGCGCAAATTGTGTCTTGCTCATTCTATAACAAAGCCATAAATGACTGACTGCCCGCCATAACATCCATCAGGTACTGGTCATTCTCAACAAACCTAGGCGCTGTACTGAAAATCGCAACAACAGCCTCTGCAGGTACCCAGAACCTGTGTAAGGCAGGGATCACTGCTCCTTTACAACCTTTTCTACTGAATGCCTACAATTGTCTCCCTGTGGAGTTAGGCATTCTTGGAGGGTTGACTACTTCAAATGTCTATTCTTGTCTGGTCAGGATTCCCTCTCTTTACTGATATAATGTTTCTGCCTGTTTTAGGTCCCAAAGTCGTATCAAAGGGCGATACAGTGGAATCCATCAAGAGTTAGAGGCTGTCATCAAGAGGAAACCGATCATCTGGGATAACATCCATGCCAATGACTATGATCAGAAAAGGTTATTCTTGGGTGAGAGTCTTGATTGTTATCATATTATATGAAATTTCCATCGTAACTAGCTAAGGGATTTGGATATCTTGGGCAATTTCCCAAAGTTGCAGGATCTTATCGTTATCCCTGAAAATGTGAATTTATTCAGTCGTTTCCTATCTTCGAATATCTTGAGAGTTTTCGATAGTGAACATTTATTTTTTGCCCAAACAAGTTTCCCACTGAATTCCACATTTCGGGTTGATTGCATGGAAATATGTGTTTTTTGGCCTTTCTACTTCGTTACAACCAGTCTGGAATCATTTGACAATTTGGAGGTCAGTCTTAAAATCTTGTGAACACTTCTAGGTCCAGAATGCTTGGTCCAATCAAGCTGAAAATTGGTATGCAGCTTTTATGGGGTAAAAAATTGTTGATGAGGGGTCTTTTAGGAGAAAAAATTAGGAAATTGTGAAAAGCTGGTATTTCGGCCAATTTTGGGCTGTGAACATAACTTGACCCTACTGGATGGATCAAGTTCATACTTCGTACAGTGGGTTCCCCATAATGAGTACATAATCCATTGGTTTTGGGGTCATCCCATATATCAATCTGAGGTCAATAGAGGTCAAAGTCTGAAACCTTGTGAACATTATTTATCCAGAATGTACTTTGTCCATTCATGTTGAACGTTGTTCTTTGTTGCCCCAAATTACATTGACATATAACCTCCCAACCATTTCAGGTCCTGTTCATGGCCGGTCCACCGAGCTGAGAGCCCATCTTAGCGGCTTCCTCACCAACCCGAACTGCGAGTATAACGCCAACTTCATGGCCATCCACACGTTAGGTTCCCTGGTTCAGGGAACTCTGAGAAGACGACAGTCAGGGATTCAACGATCGGTGAGTCGTACGTAGAAAGCTGACACATGATCACAGACAATACTGTATGATGTTTTAATTTACCTACCTCCCTACCAGCCATTCATGTCATGACATGATAAAGAAACTCCCCACTGTGATCATTAGGTCGTGGGTTGATCCTGGCGTGCGTCCAGTCAGGAGTTCAATTCCTGGGCCAGGCATACCCCCAAATACTTTGGGAATGGTACCTTCACTGCCATTGTATGCATGTAGTGAGAGGAGAAATCCTGTGTTCCACAACTGGGCAAAAGGCTGGGAGCCTTCAAGACAAAATAGATTAGTGGTAATGAGCAGTTGTATCAGAGCCTATTTAATGCTTTGAATGCTTTCTACTAGGATGTGGACTGGAGGGGGGAGGGGGGGGGGGGAAGTGTTCCTCACCTGTCTCTGGGGGGGTGACAGCACTGTATAACTATACTGTATGTCATAGGTTTGCTGTGTGCTCTTCGTCTGTGCTGAAATATTGAAGCCTAGACACTTGTCAATACGTTGTGTTTTCTCTCCCTTGAAGAAAATCCAATGCTCAGTGCGGAAATCAAACTGGAGACGGAAGGAGAGGTGCAACAGAACAAGCGATCCAGCCATGGCATGTACAATCCAGACTGGCAACCCAAGCTGCTATCGCAGAATGGGTGAAACTCTTTGGACTTGCAAAGGACGCAGCGGAAAAACCTTGGTCCCCCTTGTGTTGAGCCATCCACCGTTGTCCCGGTGCCCACGCCCCCAATTCCTAGTATAAACACGTGTATGGCGTTCACAGGCACCACGAACAGCTTCGGCCCTGAACTTCCCGAGACTGTATCCGAGGAACTGCAGAAGGTTAAAGAGACATTGATCCACATCGAGACGGATGCCATAAACCACCACTGCTCGCGGTCAACTCGTTGTTGGATGGGTCCCCTACAGTGAGCATGCCGAACCAATGGACTGTAATGGTGCTGGCGGTGGTAGCCCTGCAAATACTCTGGTCCAGGTACCTCACAAAGGTTGTCACAAAGGAGAGCTCGAACCTGGCAACCACCTCTATCGTGGATAAGACAGTGGAACCGAGCAGCATGCAGTGGACGACGCCCCGAAGCCCGACGTGAAACCATCCACAGGAACCGCCCCGGTGTCCGACTCCCCTGCAGACCTCGAGATGCAGGTGGACGGGGGCTCGGTGAGCGGGTCCCCGAACGTGAGCAGTGAAAATAGGACTGGGGGCGACTCTCATGAGGATGTTTCAAAGGATGAGGAATGCCGGTGCCGCGGAAGAATCCCCACTACGCCGCAGAGACGATGAGTGAGGATGACGTGAGGCGCTACTGGTGGAGCTGTTCTACTTCCCTACGAGCACGGTCAAGGCTGTGTGATGCGGGAGGAGGTCCACTGGTTGAGAGAAAAGCATACTTCCTGCACGAGGCAAGGAAGTCAAAAGGAAGACAAAACTAAGGGTTATGGTCGGCCAGTTAAATGAGAGTGTTATTAAGGGGTTCTCATGAAAGGGTACTGGCAGGATGGCCTAGTGAGTAGGAGCATCCCATTATTCAATAGACGGGTTTAAACATAATCATATGATATTGATATCATGTCAAAGGTCAGCGGAGTACTCGGAGTTCCCCTGGCAAAAATGACATGAGCTACTAACACAGAACTTTGCCAAATTTCCCCTCTTGGACTTATCATCACTAGCATAGTGGGATAAGGTGAATGGGGCTTGTTTTTCGAAGAGGGGCGACAGTACAAGGTGATTTTCCTATGGAAAAAGTGTTTTTCTGTACCCCCCCCAGATGCAAGCCTTGGATAGAGATTTGAGCACATGCAGGCACCTAATTATAATTACCAGCCTACCACCAGGGTGTCATTAGTCTGCTATCTCACAGCCATGTCAGTAGCTGCATTCTTCTGAGAAGGCAGCTCGGCTCAACTGGCAAAGCTCCAGGGTTCTAGCGGTTGCGAGTATCAATCCCAGATAAGCCCGAGGGGTTTTGCCGCAGTACTCAGACCCGTCGAATGTGGATGCTCCCCCCGGGGGACTCGCAAAGTGACGCACCGGCATGTACTCCGGGAGTAAACAGAGGAGGGTGCACTCCATATTTGTGTGTTCGACAAGTTACTAATAAGACTTGGCGAGGTATCTGTGGAGTGCTTTAGTATAGCTCTGATGAGCAGAAGATGTATGGGTGGGTGTGAAGGTGGGTAGTGGTAGGTGTAAACCAGGTATTATATTACCTCTTGGTATCTTCACATTGTGACTTGGTCTGTGTCATGTTACAGATTTGGTTTGAACTAGCGACGGTGAATAGAGGGCATTTTATCCAAACCCTAAGTTTTGAGGTTTTAGAATGTTGCACTGTTGGGGCATTTCAATTTTTTCCTAATGAATTTGAGAAATTGATGACATCAGGGTGGGGGGCACGCAAATGCTGCCCAGAAACTTCACTTGGCAACTCTCTGTAATTATCCCATTTATAACAGAAAGATGAAAAAGGGTATTCACACAGAAACAGATGATATCATTCTTTTGTATTCTTGCAGTTTTGTAAGTTTTCATTCAGATGCCAAATATTGTTCAATGGCTACAGGGTTTTGAAAAGTCCCTGTTTTTTGCATTGGGTGACTTTGTATTACTGTTTCCTGTGTTTCCTCCTGTGACGTCACTGGATGCATTTTTTAATCAGAAATCGTGCCGGATTTACGCACTCAAAATTTGATCCAAGTGTTTGGTTTCTTGGCTATAACCAATGGAAAATACCAAGAGTTGAGTAACTTCACATGACTGTTGGACTTTAAACAGTAAACCAGCATGTGTGTGGAGCTTCAGATGACAACCTCTCTTGTGCACATTTTACTAGTCCTTGTCATCAAAACCAACAACTTGGATAACACTAAGTCCCCACATCCTGTGCTGTGAAGTATTCCAATATAATAGATATGTTGGTTCTGAGGATGATCAAATCTTGTTATTTATTGAGGGGGCGTGTCTTAAACGTTGATAAGAATATGATCATTTTCTCAAGATGCACCCACGGTCTTTCCTCCCTCTCCAGGCAGAGCAGTGGAGGACCCAGGCGAAGCACTTCCTCGACTTCTGCAAGTCGGTCAAACAGATGCACACCCGTCTCCTGGCCATCCCTAACCGAGTCTCCTCTACGACCTCTACCCCTACATCTGGGACATGGAGGGGATTATCTCCATGGTCGGCGCCTAAATCAAGTGGCTAGGTACGTCCCTGCGGTCCTCGAAGCACGCTTGGACCCCCCGCCAAGGCATGCTCATGGGTGCAGACTACCGAACCCGTTATCTTCATGATCCAGGCAGGGGGTTTTGTCACCGGTCTGCGAGGCCTTTGCTCAGATTGCTGCCGGCGCTTGGAGGGAAGGCCTGGCAAACGGACAAAACTCCCCCCCGCCTGACATCAGCCGCAAAGTGGTTGGCATTCCTGCCACTGCTGTTACGATGATCGACCACTGGGATTGATAGTTTGTGTTCAAATGTTTATAGAACATAAAAACATAACAAAGGAAATATAAGAATAAAACCTGTAACCAGTATTATTGTAGTCCCTATGAGTTGCCTAGACCCACGATAAGCCAGTGGATGACAGGCTGATGTCATTGACATTCTTGGTGGAAATTGATTCTTTTCAAAAATTGAATGCTTCAAAGAAAAAATTGGTGATGGTGGAAAACGGGCTACGAAGAGTGGTTTCTCTCTTCAATGGAATTGGCACCTGTCGCAGATGTCAACGGTATTTCCTATGACCAGTGAAAAGATCACTCTTTACCATGGGTCACTTTTCCCCTCGGGTGCTATTGTTCATATTGCTACCAAGGTGTTCAATAGCCTATTCATTCTCTCATGTCATTGTTCCTGTCTGTGTTTGTCCTATATGTCTGTCCAAACGAAACTACTCCACCCGGGGTGCGTGTGCTACCCGTCAAGTGGCTGACGACGGCTGTTGCTCCTTGTACGCAGTGTGTCCCGTGAGCATTCAAGTACTCAACTGAGATCCCACTGAGCATGAAAACCCACTAGTCACTCATACTTGGGAAATTATTGACAGCTGAAAATTCCAAACGTTCCATATGAGGTAAAAAAACATCAAGGCATGAAGAAACACCATTGCCCATCGCGTGATTTGCCAAAGAGAAAAATAGGGTAATGGCTAAGCGTCGGTATTACTTGAGTGGCTCTGTTATCCAAATTACCCAACAACTGCCACATATATGTAAGCGATCTGAGTACTATGAAGGAAGGTGAGTATCATTCACATTTTATTGTCCACTGTTGTTCGTCAACTTGGTGACGGACGTAGTTGCCAAAAGATTATACAAAAAAGCATGATATTGTCCAATATATAAGGAAGGTAGGAAGAAGAAGTCCCCCAGTCTTAACTTGCCTGACTCTGTAATCTGATGACACCCTAAACTAGCCCCATCATTTTGAAACCAGTCTTTACGACAGGTAGTGGCTTCAGAAGACAGTCGAGTTGGCTGTGAATCGGAGTTTGCCCATCTCTACGTCGGCACGACGTCACACCGCCTTGGCGGGTACCACACACAAGCCCCCCCCGTCATTGAGTACGTACCTACCTCGCGCGTTGATCGGCTCACACTAATCTGTCTTTTTCTTTCCTTTCGACGGACACAGAGGAAGGCCACGTTCCCCGCATCAGCTGCAGTTACATGGAGCTGCCTCTTTCATGATTCTAATCTCAGTTCCTCCGTGATAATCCACAGTGGTTTTATGCCCCCTAGGCTTGGCGAGCGGCGGCGGTCACCAAAGTAGCATGCCTTCCCGGCTCACAAGCTTGTCCCACCCTTGTGTGGGTGGGAGGGAGGGGCTCAAAAGAACGGGTTGAGAGAAAGAATGTGTTCCGACGTATTTATGTTTGTTTGTGGACAGTCGGTTGACAAGAGAGAAATTAACCAAAAATGCAGATTGCATATGTTTTGCACATTGTTCTATGAATTTAATGTTTGTTTTATTTCTTCAACTTCTATCAAAGCATCGATAGATCAATTATGGAAAATTTATGAAATAACATTTCTGATCTTTCAGTTTGCTGTTCTTTTGAAACCCCTCCATCATCTACTCAAAATCAATTTCTTTAACCCAAGATGTTCCAGAATCGTACGTACACATTTTAATTTCATTTGTTAATTTTATTGCAAGATGCCCAAATTGATCATAATTTGTAAAAATTGTGTATGGAATGTATAAACTATAAAATCTCATAGGTCCACCCCTGTATCTTTCATTAGTAACATGGGCCAGATTGACTAAAGATCAAAACAAAATTGCAGGACTAATGGGTTAAACATTTCAGCCACAAAGTAATGAGAACCTGACCCTCAAAAGATGTTAGTTAAATAATACCTAATTTGAAGAAGAGACATCCTCCTTGTAAGGAACTGGGCTCTAAAAATTTGTGATGACTGAAAGTTTCACTGTAGATGTTGCGCTTGAGTAAGCCATGCAAAAGCTGTGTCATGCCGGCCGGCATATTGTCCCCTAACTCTGCTCCCAAAATCTGGCCAATTTCACATTGCCCCAGTCTTTGAACTTGATGGTAAGGTAATTCACTGAATTGGACATCTTCCCTTGAAGGCTTTGTTGCTTGTCAAACAAATGTTTGGACCAGATATAATTGGGAGCAGGACTGAGCAGTAGTCTCTTGTTTCCGGTTGTTGAAGGGGAAGAAGCGATCACGTGCATTCATTTCTTTGCCTTTGCTAGAAAAACCAATTCTCCCACCTTCCGCCGAGCATGAGTGCTTTCCTATGGGATGTCATTGCTTTGCCACCTAATTCATCAGACTCTGTCTGTTTGCATCTCGAGCTTACAGACCAAATTGTGGATTACTCGTATGAAGATGCGTCATTTCCTCTCAGAAGGATTTGTGAATTCGGCATTCAACAAAAAACCCTACTGATTTGAGAAACTGTATCTGCCCGACCGATTAAGTTTTCTAAAAATGAGCAAGGAAGAACAGCCAAAAAACTATTGGGGGGTATCGATGAGAGTCAAACCTTTACATGGTACTTTATAACCATGTTTCCTGCTCAGTCATTCTCTGTCCCAAGATGACATATTCCCCAAAGGCATGCACTCGCAGGCGTCGCTCCGTTTCCCCTGCGCATGCAACAGGGTTTCTCAAAGCTCGATGCATGTGATGTCCCCATCAGGAGAGAGCGAATGACCAGAGGCATGGAGGAAAACGAGAGCGGACTGCCCTGAATGCTTGGAAGCCGACAGCAGAGATTGAAAGTTCAGCAACCTTAGCCTTGCTTGCTGCAGCCAGCGGCAGCAGCGCAGCAGCATTGGAGCTATGTCTGGAGCAGCCACCTGGGCATCCACGCCCAGCCGCGGCCAGCTTTACGTCTACGGCCTTTGCAGCGGCCAGATTGTAGCTACCTCCAGCAGCAGCCTGCCTGGCTTCTACGCCTAGCAGAGCCCGGCTGTTCTACGCCAGCAAGCGGCCCGCCTTGTAGCTACGCCGCAGCAGCCAGGCCTCGAGCTACGCCAGCAGCCATCAGCTTTGCAGCTGTGTGTGGATGGTAGCTACAGATGGCAGCGCCCAGGATTGTAGCTTTGCCCAGCAGCAGCTAGCGATTGCAGCAACAGCAGCCAACGCTGTCCTGAAAAAGGGCAAGTTTGTCACGAGTCAGCAGTAAATACCAGGGACCACAGCCCTGTCATCAATTTAGACATATGAGTGTAGAGTGATATGATTGATTGATTTTCTTTTGAAGCAAAAACATTTTCGAGTCAGTATTCAAGGTGGTGTGATATGGTGGAAAAGTGGAACAGATGATAGTCATTCATAGCAGATCAGTTTTAGGGTACAAGTGACAGCTCTCCCTTTTTGTGGAATCCTGGTATCTCGCAGCAGGGCACCTATTGTAACGAAATGTCGAGCATGGCATGGTGGGGTAATGGTGCACCCGGTGGGTAGACCCCTTGTATGGCGATGTTTTTTAGTGCTACCCTCACTATGAGTAATACACATGGGTGTTGTGCACGTGGTTTATTCCAAGGCTTGCCACAGCCAGTACCATGGCCAGACTCGTTCGTGGATTGGTGCCTGGGGACTCTCGGTTTTGAGTAAAGCAAGTATTGCACGTTTGAAATTGGAACCTCCGTGTAAATTTCCTGTGATTTGTTTGGCTTTGAGATGCAATTTGCGTTCGCATGAAAAAACATGTAGCTTGAAATGCAAGGTAACTGGAGAAGCAACCAAAAATAATCTGTTTATAGCACAAACAATGACCTTGTGTTTTATTTGTATCCTCAAGGGTTACAAAACCTGTGCTTTTGCTTTTCGAGGTGTTAAAATGAATGGAAATAAAAATTATTCGTCTTCACCCTGGGCTCTTTAGACTCTCCTCCCACTTAGCAGGTCATGGCGATAGGTGCAGCCGCCCGTGCAGCAGCGGCAAGCGTACATGCACACTGTAAACATACAAAGGTCCCTTAGTACCAACTGGTGTCTTTGACTACGTACCAAGATACAAAAACCTAGAAACGTTCTGAATATTGGTCAACTCTAGGGAGTCGAGATTCAATCCGGAACAACTGATATTGTTCATGATATGGTTCATATCTTGAATTAAGCAAGTTCAAGTGATAAATGAGTAGGTGAGGCCACATACTTGGAAAATGGTACATATCAGTGATAGACAATGCGTTGGTACTAGCAAATGTTAGGCCCAAGTTTTGGTCAAACTTTACATGTAAAAGTCTGTTTTTGTCTCGCCTGGACGAAGTTAGTTTATGAAGAGTGTTGATGTTTGTCATTGCTTGCCAAAAAGCCAGATTTTTCCGATTCTGTGAGACCGATTTCGATGACATTTCGTATATGGCATCAGGGTTGGGAGAATGATACATCTGGGCCAGGAGTGACATGATAGGGTTGTTTCGCCTATTTATACATAGTGTATGTTTGGGATTGTTATTAAGATGTGGAAACCATTAGAAGCTGTGTTGATGCGGTTTGCATATAGGGTAGGGACGAGTACATGAACGAATTATTTTTTCAGCATTGAAAATGGCTTTTAGTGTAGTTCTAAATTTGCATAATTCACGCAGTTAATGAGATTTAGGAACTTGGTGGATTGGTTCTACTCTGAAAAATTGAAACATCCAGGGTCACTGAGTCATTCAGTGTCTACTTTGCATGGTTCATGCAATATTCACAAGATTGTTGGATTTGACAGAGATTTAAAAAAAAAAAAAGTTAGAGGAAGGGATCATTGGAGGTCAAATATTGAGCTGTTAACTTGCATGAATGATGCTCAAAATCAGTCCACATTTTCACAAGCCGGTACTGGCGCAATATTCAGTCTCAATTTAATTTGAAGTGATCACTTCAGTGCTTAGTCCGGGTTAACCACTAGGGTCTGGCAAACTGCAGACACTTCTGCTCCACAGCTGCTATTATCGTTTTGCGATCTCACTCTTTCGCTCAGGATGGGATAGAAAATCAACTAAATACCTGAACAAAAAATCGGCACTGATTGCAAAACAGACAAGAAGAGGTGTTTGAGAACTCACGTGCGATGAATTATCACCAGGATGGCCAAAACCCACCATAGTGTTTCCAATCTTTGAAGTGTTGTTTTTCCCACCCTTTAAAACGAATCACTCATTTTTACCCATTTTGCTGGAGGGTTCCTTGAACGTTGAATGATTGAAAAGAAAGAATAAATTATCTCAAACAGGAATGTTATTTGGTAAGTCTGTATAATCACAAATTAGGTAGACCTATGTAGCCTAAAATGCTTGGGACAGAAATATCAGTGATTCAATTGGAATAAATGTAATGACCAAAAATATATGCCCCAAACCTCAACTTGTGCCTTATTGACAAATTTAATTGAGAGAGCAAAATATGGGCATAACACTGCCCTATGCACCTTTAATGCCCTATTAACAATGTTGAAATAAAACCCAAACTAGGACATACTATCAATATATAACTGATATCAAAATTTGCCGTCCCCTTAAGTCAATGGTGTGAAAAAACAAATTTAGGTCAGTTTATTGTTCTCTTAGATTTTCTAGAACGGAGCCCAAATGTGAGCTGACGGATACGAAAGCAGAGCTTTCCTGCCTGTCAGTAATTGGCAAACTGGGTGCACGTAAAATAAATGCATATGAATTCCATGCATACGAATGCATATGAATGGTTCAGCTGATGATGACACGAGAGAGTTTTATAATTTTAGCAATGAGTGGTTATCACTACACTCCCAACTCCCTCAAACAAAAGTGAAATAAAGGCTCAGTGCATCTGGTATATTATGCACTTGATTGATTACATGATGCACACCTAATACACTGGACATGTTAAGTCAAAATGGGGTCATTGTGACAGTTTTCCAAAATGACAACAAGGTGGGTCATCTCCCAGAATGGTGAGTTGCCAAAACTGATTCTATGGCCAACCAAATTGCTCAGATTGTCAGACGAATAGAAGAAAAAATAGCTGATCTAGGAAGTGACCGAGGGGTGTGCGAAAAGTTACCTCAATTGCATCACCCTGTCCTGGGTATATGGGGGTGGTCATGACTAGTTGACAAGGGTAATACTGGGCTGTTTGGTCACCACTGAATGACACCTTCCAAAAGGTCAAGACCACGATGACCATACCAGTTCCGCGAAGATGCCTGTGGCCACCAGTGTGCAGCTGCAAGGGCAAGGTGGAAGTGGAGCCGTCTCCTGTTCAGCTCACATGTGGGCCATACGCGTACCACACCTCTGCATGAACTTAAGCAGAGGGGGGAGGGCGCTGTTGTTACTCACTCTCTACTCTGGTCTAACCACTTGTAGGGTGCACCAAGAACCACCAGGACGCCTTCATGAGCGGCGACTTGGAGCCGTGGGTGTTCAGAGGCGGCCTCACAGGCGAAAATTATGAGGTGATTAAGCTTATCTCACAGTTGACTATTCAAAATGCCGGCGCGCACTTAACGAAGACAGTGATAATTTCCTTGATTGATTCCCTTCTTTTTTGCTCCCTTTTTGCAGATTTATGTAGTAATGCTTCTCACATTACTAATTTTATGAAGATGTGTCATGAACGGTTTTGACCATTTGTTTCTATTTTCTTCTTTTTTCCCCTCTTTCTGTTTTTTACTTTTTCCAGGTTTGATTGATGGAGGGAAAATAACACTTTTTGCAACTCTGTTTCATTATTGAAGGTATTTCCTCACCAACAATTCGCATCTGCGGCTTGCTGCTGCATTATGCCGTACACTCCCATTCAACGCCATGGGCAGTTCTACGTCTCTGTGCCCTGCTCAGAAACTCTGATACGTTCATGTTCAACTTTGCTGTAAAGTAGACCCACCATAAATAAAGGGTCTAGCGTCATAGCGGAACTATTCACCATGCCCACAACCCTTGCATGTGGACACTTGTTTGGAGGACTCCCTCTTCAGTGGAGTGGACTTCACCATATTTTTTCCAGAAGCCTCTTTCTGAGAGTGGGGAGTACCACTTTACTTTTAGTTTGCGCAGCAATTCGGTCCAAAAACAAGTCAAATGCTGAATTGCGATATCCCCCAGTGAGAACCTTTCTACTCCTAGGAGTCTCCACCTGAAAATATGAATTACTGATACCTTTTTTTCCCGTCTGAGAGGAATGTTGATATGTTGGTTTAATCCGCGATAACATTGTGGGATTTTTTAGGACATCCTCAACTCCACAGCGAAATGCTGCCAAGAGGGCGCCGGCGATTCTATGCTACAAACCACGCCTCGCACATCCTCTTACCAAAGGTGTACACATCCGCCAGTACTTGCCTGCGAGGATTTTTTTGTTTTTTTTTTTTTTTTGTTTTTTTTTGGGGGAAGTTGGATCTACGTAGTTCTCTTGGTCGACCTTGGATCCTTAAAGCTAGTGGAGGGGTGAAATGGTGGGCGAAGAGAGAAAAAATGATCGGGGAGGGGATATGTGGGGAATTGATGTACAACCCCTATTACTATTTCCTTGCAATGTTCTTGTGAGTTATGCACCTTAAAATTTTGGTCCATTATACAGAGAAACTGAAGGCCATTGTGCACAATGTGTGATTTCACGGTTGAACCTAGGAAAACATTGATTGAATGCTGGAATGTAATCTGACAGCAATGGAGATTGATTTTCCCACGCATTCCATATGCATTTGCCTTCAGTGCACAAGATGCCCTTGTCATTCTCAAATTTGTAGAACCGATATGTATCTTGGTCCTGTTCTTCTTTGGGCCGATCAAGTGGGGTTGAATCTGGGGTAGAGGATGCCGACTGGGGGGTGAACGCCCACTTTTGGCTGAACAACTAAGGTGGTGGTTACGGGTCTGCACATATGTCATGGAGTAAAGAGATTGAGATTCCAACTGAATGGGGGGAGGTTAATGTCCGTACAAACGCACGAAAAACCCCTGTTGTTTTGTGGGTTCAGCTGAGGAACACTTGGAGAGGGGATCTGGTACAAATGAGTTTTATAAACGGTTCCGGACAACTCCCGCCCGGACAAATCCCACCCAAATGTTCACTAACCCTAATTCTGCAAAGAAACATCTCTGTGAGGGGGAATGTTCGTGGTGGGGAATTTCGGTCACGGTGTTAACCTGGTTAACATGTGATTGGCCTGTTTAGCCAGTAATGGCGGCTAGAAGTAGTGAAAAATGACCCTAGCCATTCACTGAAGGTTGTGTCCCCCAATCTTTTTTTGGAGAATAATCGACAGGGCGAGTGAACCTAGATTCTTACAGTGCTTTTAGCAAGGCATTGTCTCTCTACGTCCTCCCTGTACCATGTGTCCAATGCCGCCATTTGTTGCGGTAGTCCCCGTTTTCAGAACCCTCGACTCTCGTTAAATTCTAAAGGGTGGACCATCAGCAAATGTGACAGCCAATTAATATAACCAATGCACCCCAAAGACCTCTGTCCATTCTTCTTGCAAGCGACCCCATGCCCATTACAGGCAAAAAAGGAGTCAGGATAAGATCTGCGCCTGACACCCCCTCCAGATCACGCCTGCCTCTTATGAAAAACCTGGCCTGTAATTGAGAATCTACATCAACAGGAGTCTCTGGTTGACCTTTTGTGACCCGGACCCTGCTCTTCAGTGACTTCTCAACATGTGAAAGGAAGCGCAAAACCACAACTACTTCACAGAGAACGCCCTTTGACAGTTTTTTTTGACAGGCCCTTTTTTTGTTGAAAGATTAGTTAGGGCTGCAATTGTGACACTATGCCACACTACCTGCAAGCCCTGTGCATGCTGTACTGAATTGCCTATGTGGGATGAGTCAGTTTAATAGTCATTTGAATATGCCCCCACTAGCGCCTTTAGTAAAGGACACTGCAGGCTAATTTTTTAAGTAGGCTACATGTATTAAGCTGGAGAAAACTTAATGTGTCGTCCAAACCCAAAGTTCCCTACAACTTTCTGTTACGAGTTACAGTCCTTTTAAATTTGTGCATGTGTTGTTGCGGCAAGCATAAACAAGCATCCATCCCCATGGCTATAGAAAAAAATGATGTCATACTTTCCAACCCTGCGAACAATTTGTGTTTCCTCCTATTGAAAATGTATAGCGGGAGAAAACTTAATGTGTCAGTCCAAACCAAATTCATACAACTTTCTGTTCAGATTTTACAGTCCTTTGAAATTTGTGCATGTGAATTGCCCAAGATCGAAAACGCATCTCATCATGCAATGATAATTGATGTCATACTTTCACACCCTGCGCAACAATTTTTGTTTCCTATGAAAATGGTATAAAAGCTGGAGCAAAACTTAATGTTTCATTCCAAACCCAAATTCAACCACTCTCTGTTACACCAGAGTTACATCCTTTGAACTATGTGCCTGTGTGTTGCCCAGATCGTAAAGCATCCCATCATGCCATAAAAAATGATGTCATACTTTTACACCCCGCACAATTTTTGTTTCTATTGAAATCCACACTTATTTGTTGACCAATGTTGACTTATTTCAACAAAATGAAACACTGAAATGCATGACCTACCCCTTCCCTTAAACTCCGGGTTGTCCATGTGGACGTCTGCACTTTGTGCAATTGGGATTCTCCCCATTTCTCTGCATAATGGGACCTACTTGAAACGCCAATACTCCCTTGGACCTTCCATTCTCCATGATAATGATCTCTATTGTATCCAGCCTGCAGTTGTCCTTGAATAGTAGTGTTTTATGGCTGTCCCCCCCCCCCCCCCCCCCCTGCCCATAAAGAATTGGGCCACTCGATTGAACATTATGGAAAGTTGAGTTCACTCGGACAGCCCCCTCTAGTTTGGCTTCTCCTTTGAGCCCTGGTGCCATTTTCTTTTTCTGCCTGACTGCCATTCTGTGTTTACCTAATAAGTGTACACCCACTTCTGCCTCTCTGTCTGTTCCCTAAACAGCTCTTCAAAATGGCAATCAATAAACAGGCTTTTGTACAAACACTCACCTCCATTCATATAATGCAATATAACTAGCCCTTCATTCATACTGTGTGGCCTTCACGCGAATTTCAGCCTGATTCGCATGTACTGCTTAGACATAATTAGCCAATTAACAACACAATTTGCCTTGTGACATCACGGGGAAACCGCCGGTTCTACTATAGTAACAATGTCAGTAAAACAGGTACTTTTACAAATCTTGCCCCAAACAAACTATATAGGGATCCAAATGAACACCTACACAAAATTGTTCACGAAATAATGAGAATAATCTCATCTTTCTTAAGTGAATTCTTTTTTCATCTTTCTGTTATGATTGGTGGCAAAATTGCAGCATTTACTGTGTAGGGCCTATGGACGGCCTATGCCCCGGATGTCATAGATTCCCTGAATTTCTCAAAGGTAAATTTGACATAAAAATCTCAATGCAACATGCTAGAACTCCAAATTTGGGGTGTGGGGTGTTGTTATGTCCTCTTTTCATTCACCGTGCTAGTGTACAGCAAATCTGTTACTGTCTCTTGGCCTTCAAGAAAACAGAATCATTCTAGTATTGATGTATTCTGGTTGAATGCTGTTAATATTCTTGTCTGTTCTACCATCAACAGGAGGCTGTGTATAAAGTCTGCAGGCTGACGTGTGAATACGGCGCGGAATGGCACAGACATCTCCCCGATCACCCCGAGCTGTCGGTGATAAGTAAGTGACACGAGGTTGTTTCATTTCAAAGGTGGGATGTGTGAACACCTCTCGGAACTACATGAGACAGTTGCTACCCTCACAGCATAAACCAATACTATTTCCAGTCCCCCAACTTTCCAACAGTTATTGATTTCCCTTACAAAACTACGTTGGCCTTGCGGTATCCCTAAGAATTGTAAATGTTCAAAACCTTGCAATCAAGTTCGCAAGGCTTCGGCGGGTTTGGCCGCTCGCGGCAAGCAACCGACTTTCGGTCATCGCCTCACACATGCGTTCACCCAGAGACTGGTGCTGATTGTACTGTCGCAAGCCTTGCCTTCCGTACATGGTGAGGCAGCTCAACGACCTGCTTCCGGAGCTCTGACGCCTGAGCGATCCGATCTCTCAATAGTTTGAGGTGACTTGATGTAGTGAGACAGCTCATTCCACATCCGGCGCAGCTGCTGGCTAGACCGTGTTTTCACCAGGGCAGTTCCACTTGTTTAGGCAAAGCCAGTTTTTGTGAAGGCCAGATTAGGATCACACATGGTGTGTTTGTGTCACAGACACTAATAGATTTTTCATCCATGTGGTGGTTTTTCCAGGAAATCCCATCAACTGAAAATCGGACTAATTCATCGTATGTTGACTTATAGTGGCCACAACCCACTATAAATCGGTCCCTGGCCAGGATATTATGTTTCCGATATCCCATGCACCATGTTCACTTGTATTCGTAGCTCTTGGAGAAAATCATTCATAATGTGCAATATTTTATGCATCATTTTTAGCTCACACCAGCTATGCTGGTTGAGCTATTGTGATGCCCATCATTCTAGCTATCTATCTATCCTTATCTATCCATCTGTAAACTTTGGTTTTTTGGGCCACAAAAGTCTGTGCTTCGAAGATCTCGACAGACTTGGTCACAATGTTTATTGACTGATGGGTCCCCGTTGCCCACTGACGGTCAAGGTCAATTGGCATTAAAGGGGCACATGGGCCAATAAGTAGAAAACGGCAACGTACTTTCTTCCAACAAATTTTGGTGCACAAGTCAGTGCTGACGTTTGGTCATATTGATGGTCTAACAGCTTCCTCGGGGGGTGTTTTCACAGGAATGTTTGATCAAGGGTTCCACTTTGGCTGAGGGCCCATTTTATGAAATTTCCAAACACCAATGGTAACTTGAATGCCATTCTCCTCCACAGCTTCATTGATTTTCTTCAAACGTTACATGTAGGTCATTGGGTGGAGAACCATTGAGGGTGTTCAGGAATATTGGGCCTAGGGCCAGTTTGAGCTCTAGGCCCTTATACTACATACCGGTCGGTCGAGAAATCTTGTAATCTTCCAACCAATTCAGTTGAAGGCATGTTGAGTTTGGTCTTAATGAGGGTGCTACTAGACATACTTTGGGTGTTCAGATTTTTTGTTCCACTAGGTCGACATGGCCCTATGGCCCATTCTATGATAGTGCACACATGGTGCTTAAATACCTCTCCTCCCCAGCATCTTCAATTGGTTTATTCGTCGCCTGATGAATTCAGGAGAGCTTAGTCGTCACTTCTGGCGTGGTGTGTGTGTTCCCACTTCTTGTTACAGGCTTTCTCACAACCGTGAGGGCCATTATTGACAAAATTTTGTGTGTAGCACCGAAGTTGGGTGTACCTTTTCTGATTAGATTTTGGGCAGCAAAGTCATAAGTTTGGGAATTGCTGTTTTATTATGAAATTTACTGTTTGAGCTCGTAGCAGATTTTTTTTAGCAAGACGTATGTGCTAAACATGAGTAGTTTGGCATGTAGGACCTGGATGACAGGTAGATGAACTGATCGATTTTCAGCCTAAAATATGCTAATTAAGTGATCTAATTGCATAATTTAGGCGATTTTTTTAAGTTGTCAGATTTTCATGAACTTTGGTGATATGTGGTCTATCATGGTTTCCGAGAAATTTTAAAAGTGGAGTCGGGGTCAGTGGAGGTCCTCTTTTAATGTGTCTCACTTGCATAATTTATGCAATTTTGAAAGTTTGTGGGATTTCCCACAACTAGGGCGATGGTGATCCACTTTTGATCGTGATCATTTTAAAAGGTACAGCTGGGTGCCAGTCGAGGGTCATTTATGGCCTAATTTGCATAATATATTCATTTCCAACTTGAAAAGAATTTCGCACAAACTCGTATGTATGAATGTTACCTTTAACTGGATCTAATTGTTTGGTTTGTATGGTCATAATTTGATTGAATTCCATCATATAATACTCCTGTTAGAATACAGCACGGGCAGAACGTAGTCAATATAGCTCCTGTGACAATTTTTACCCACCAGCAAACCCGCTCTTACCCAACCATTTTTTTTGGTTAGGTTGATTAGACCCCACAAAATACTGTAACATTTTTTATTCCTTGACGAAGTCTAGATCTATGGCAGTCCATGCAGTGTGTGGTGTGTGTGTGTGTGGACCCCACCTGATGGAATGAGGGTCATACTTGGATTTTTTCCCCTCATGATAGTCCATTACCCCTATTGTTTTGGGGTCATGTCCGAGTCCCAGAGGTCAGTCTGAAACTGTGAACAACGATAATTCCAGAATGGTTGGTCTGATCGGGTTCAATTTGGTTGTGTAGTCTTTCTTATGGGGAGTAACAGGACCCTATTACCCTTTGGAATAGGTCAGGGTGAATTTGGTCAAAAATATAGAATTTTCAAAATCAATAATTTGGCCAATTTTGACTTGTGAACATGATACCTCGACTATCCACCTGGAATTGATGAAGCTCATACTTGGTATGTGTGTTTCCCATGATGCGTACAATAACCCTATCATTTGGTGGTCCGGTCAGAGTTCATCTGAGGTCACCCGATGTCAAAGTCTGGAAACTTGTGAACACGATAAGTCCAGAATAATTGGTCTGAACGGGTTCAATTCGGTGTGTAGCTTTCTATGGGAAGTAGAGGAACCCTATTGTTTTTTGTATTTCTTCCCACAAACTTCAACTTTTCAAGTTCCATTTTGTGAAAATTCAATAATTTGGCCAATTTTTGCTTGTGAACATGATGACTCGACCACGACCTGGATGGATGAAGCCTCATACTTTGGGTATGTTGTTCCCCATGATGACGGAACTGAACCCTATTGTTTTGTGACACGATAACTCGACCCCACCTGGATGGTGAAGCTCATATTGTATGTGTGTTCCCTGTGTTGAGTACATGATCCCAATCATTTTGGGGTCAAGTCAGAGGTCATCTGAGGTCACAGAGGGCAAAGTTGTCAGACTTTTACCGTTTCCCACAATAGCTGGTACAACATCCTCCCCCGCCCCCATTTGTTCTTGTGTCTGGCTACCGGTTGTCAGAAAGAGTCCAGAAATCACTACTAAGCCTTTGGCTTCTGGTTCTTTTCTCTCTTCTTACCTGGAATGCTGGCCAACACCCCCCTCCCCTCCTCCCTCCCCCCCCCTCCCAGATATGTGCCTGGACTTTTTGCATAAATGCCAATGTCCCTGTGTCTCTACCCACCGTACTTATAATCTTTCTCAGAGATAGCCATCATATCTGTCATCACTATTTTGTTATCCAAGGCCTAGCTGGTACTTGGAAATGGTCCTTGACGGGTGTTGCTATACATGTCAATTTATATGTCAAATGGTCAATTAATAGATAGACAAATGTGGAGGTTTACCTACGATCTATTTTTGGACATCCTTGACTGCTGCTTGGGGATAGGTTGTTGGTGTGTGGGGGAGGGGGGAGGGTGTTTTTCTGCCTGGCAGGGAGATGGGGGGGGGGGGGCTGGATGGTATGCCCCTGGCTGCTTGGAAAATACAAGCTGAATAATGAGGAGGAAATTTTGATTTCAAAAGGCACAGATGCCCGGTCTAATAAGATATTTAGAACATCTCAAGTTGATTTCGTCAAAGAAGTGAGTTGACCTGAGCGATAGAACGAATCAAATTTTGGTATTTATTTAGAGAAGATGTGGGGAGGAATTAAGGGACTTTTGGTATAAAGAAAACTATTGGTCATTTATTGTTAGGAATTTTTGTTTTATATTGAAATTATTTGATGTTCATATTTTGACATGATTACCACTAGTTGGTTGTTCGTGTAGTGAATAATACAACCCACCGATCGCGCAACCGGACGAGACACTTTTTGGCGTCGCCTTGTCTTCAAAGTTACATGTATTCGTCCTTGGTTAGGGGCCTTGGAATTTTGGGCCCAATCCCCAGTTTGGGCCCTAGCCCATTCTATAAAATACGGCAAAACCCTAGTTATCTCCTACAAATCCGACTTGGCACAGTGCTGGATGTTCGTCATAATGATGGTCTAATCGCCCTACCTTCAGGTGGTCCAGGGATTTGGGACCCAAGGCCCAGTGTGGGCCCAGGGCCCTCATGCAGAATTTTGCAGTTTGGGTGCACGGTATTAATTTGCTTCATTCATGCTCAAATGTTCAAGTGGTAAATTCCCATGAAATGTTAATTGTGGTCCACCATTGGGTCCTGAGATAGACATTTGAAATGAGAAATGGGTCAATGAAAGTTGAATATTGTGTCTATTTGCATAAGTCAGACAATTTCAGTCATATTTCCACAAACCTATACTCCTTCGGTAGACATGGTCAACCAGTTGAGTGAATTTGAATTGTTAACTGGTTATTAAGCTGTTTCCTTTCCTATCAAATGCTAATACAAAAAATACATGCAATGCCTTGTAATTGTTTGCATTGTGACTCATAGAAAACCCATCGATCGTGCAACCAGGCGGGACGCTGGGGGTGATCGCCTTGTACCCCTTGAAACACTTTCTGAACAAGTGAAAGTTTACCATGATACAGAATGTCTTAATTTCCCGAAATAGCGGAAGGGACGATCAATATGTTCATTTATTTTTACTTTGCCTAAGTTAAGCCTGGCCTCAGAGGCTAAAGTTGGGCTAAATGAGAAACTGGTAAAGTTAAACTACAGTAGTCAATACAGGTTTAATCCTTCAATGACTGACTGTGTGTTCAGTGGGTTACACACACTTCACATAAACAGACATTGTTTACATTAGGGGAGTATTCAAGTCTTCGTGAGGACTAGTGAATAGGCCTCAGGCCAAGGGCATATGGCCCAAACTATTTCTTTGGGTTTGTATGCCTAGAGTTCAAAACCTACTGCTTTCTATAAGTTTTAGCCAACAACCGTTTCAACCAAGTACCATCAGCTAACCTGTATCCATAGATGTTTCGGCCAACCACTATCTGAGTTTTGGGCCGCCTGCCTTAAAGGACAACTGCAGGATGATCCATACAGATGCTAATTTGATAGCCGGATAAAAACTGAATGCGCTAGTCCAACCGAAGTCATAGACTTTCGTTACAGAGTTATAGTCATTTGAAGTTTTTGTATTGTGAAGCATGTGTATTGCGCAAGATCGAAATGCATCCCTTCATGCAATAAATTGATGTCATACTTGCACAGCCCTGCAAACATTTTTTTGTTTACTATTGAATTCAAACATTAATTTCCCTTCGAAAAAGCATTAGTCTATGGGAGAGGATTGCTTTAGCGGGTTGGTAGTGTTAATGGTTACTTTGGGAAGAAAGACAACAGAACTTCTGCTAATGTTGACTTATTCCACAAAATGAAACCTCACCTACATAACATAATTTCCTGTGTTGTCCATGTGTGACAGCATTTAGGCATGCATTATTGTGCAACTGGGATTCTCCCCAATTTCTCTCTGCTTAATGGCCCAACTTTGAAGGCCAATATCTCCACATAGGAACATTGTATTGAAATGGGCTTGGACCTGCACATACAGTTTTTCATTCTCCACAAATATACTGCTGGTGTATCCACGCCTGCAGTTGCCCTTGAATATAACCAACATACTCCTATAGTCATTCCCATGATACCGTCGCTATGCATACGGTTGACTGGTTCTACCATAGAACCTCGACATTCTCGATAGCAACGCACCTGATAAGAAGGCAAGCAGTGTATTTGAGCCCGAAAAATTGTTCACAGGCTTTTAAAAGACTGATTTATTAATATTTTCTTCTATAACTCCAGGTATTCTGAGTCTGAGGTGCTGAAATACAATCATTGACCTCAACATCGGGGATCGGTCAAAGAACTAAAGAATCAAACAGCATTCACATGAAAGTTCCCGTACGTCATAGTGCTCCTTGTTTTGATCATTCTGAAGTGAATATCTGTCATCAATTTGAGTTTGAGCTACAGCACCATTGGTGCCTTGTTTTCTTTTATTACTCTCTATTTCCCCATACTGGGTTACTTCCACCATTCAGCCTCCAATCCCCCCCCCCCCCTCCCCTTGTTTAGCAGATTCGGCCGAACCATACAGCTATATGATGTGTTTGGTCCTATAATCATATGGCCGTTCATGAACTGACTAGATTTCTGCATACAATAGCGAATTAGGTGGACTAATTTGACAATTTTCCTATTGGCATTTCTAATGGGTTGGGTTTTTCGCTCAGAGTTGTTAAAAAACTCCTCTTCATGCACCTGTTAGTTTCGCTAGTCACTTGCTTTATTCTAAGGTAAAAACACACTGATTGCACAGAGGCCGACCACTTGGGGCAGATCACCACACCTCGTTCTCCCTCGATTGGGTTTTCTTTCCTTTGGATGTTGCCCCATGAAGAGCAAGTTTATTGACCGCTAAGACTCTTTGACCATATAGGATCAACGTCAAAGGTTGTTACAGGGGCACAAATCGGCACAATAGCTATTGTTTGAAACTGCCTTCTTGACTTCATAATCTCGAAATTAAAAACCTATAACCATCCGTATTCAGTCTGTAAGCGCCCACCTCCCGTAAGCGCCCATCCAATTTGTTGGGAATTAGGTCGTTACCCCCAACACATGCATGGGCTGCAGAAATTGCAACATTTATTGCTTGAAAATGGGAACACTATGTACGTAACAGACATTCAAATATCGCACATGTTGAAGCGAACAATGTATTGCTATTTCCAACATGCCGTGCATCTACCGCCCCCTCTACAACCCGCCCTCCCCCATATTATTATGGAAAAAGAATCGGTAAAAGCTATACGCTCACTAAGCCCACATTCTGAAACTTTGCAAGTGCCCTGGGTGCTTAGCGGAATGAATACGGTAATTATAATTTGTCTGTGGTTCATTGTTTCATTTGAGCTACAGCACCATTGTGCTCTTTGTTGTTGGTCATCTCCAGGCGGGTGCATGAAAATGTGGTTGTGCAATTTTCAGCATTTACAAGAACAATCGCTGGACCGTCCAGAAAGAGACCTTGTGTGAACATCATAATGTCCCCCTCTGAGCTGTCATAGACCTATTTTTCCTGCCAATTCAGCTACCTTATTACTTATCATAGTTGTTTTCATGTGACTAATGTATTCACCTACCTGCCTACCCCACAGGCTAGTGGGCCACTTCCTGACCCTGACCGATACTGCTTCCGTCGTCACCGACGAGAGCGAGGTCGTCGGCTATGCGGCCGCAGTCAAGGAGAAGCAAGGCTTTCAGCAATAAGTTCAAACATCGCCTTGTTAAGCTCCATGAGGGAGAAGTACCCCCACCCAGGAAAACCGATGACCTATCCCCCGCAAGGTTTGTGTATGGGTTTACCGCTGTCAATAGCCCATAGCGCAAATACATAGAGGGCGCTTCCCTAGATTCATTTCTGGTAGTGTGTTCTTGCCGCGAACGCTAACACCTGTATTGCGTGCATTTGGCGATGGATTTCAGGTAGTTTGCGCCACGACAAAGGTTCAGGACACATTCGTCCCACAATGCATTGCAGTCGGCTATTTGCGATATAGTCTGTTATCCAGCTATAATGGCCATCGTTTGCCACCAGATTTTCCTTTTTGTCTTTATGTTTCTGCAATATTGAAACAATTGGGACTGGGGAAGATGTAGGAGTTCCCTGTTTACGCCCCTGGAAACACAACTAAACTGCAATTGTTAACGCAAAACAGCATAATCACAAATTGTAGAGGACTCCTTACTTGTCGGTTTGTCATATGGAGTATTTGATCCCACTTCTTCTCACCAAAATGACTGTGCTGCTATTTCTTGTATCAACCACCGCTCTCAAGTGGGATGGTTTATACTCGCTTCTCTGAGGGCAGACAGATTGACTCCCCTCAAGACCAATAGCACTCTAGGATGACCTTCAAGCACTGACCATTGGTCCAGAGACTGGGGTATTTCTTTCAACCCCACAAAATGCCATGTCCTACAGTCACGCTCAAAGCAAAACCTTATAATTTGAATATAGTCTCTCAGGCCTCCCCCTTGCCCCTGTCCTCTCACATCACCCCTATCTTGGAGTCAATTTGGGCCAAATTGTCATGGGCCCCACACATAACTCCATATTTGCTAAAGCCATTAAGTCTTTGAACTTCCTCCGTAGGAACTTTCACCACTGCCCCCCACATTTTAAAGAAACTGTTGCTTACACCAACTCAGATGTTCGTCCCCAACTTGAATATGCATAAGTGTGTTCTCCTTATACTGTCAATAACAAAAAAATAACTTGAAATGATCCAAAACAGAGCTGGTAGATTTCGTTACCATGTGCACCAATAGTGTTAGTGAAATCACGTCCTCCCTAAAATGGAATATTCCTCTCGAAAGCCCAATAGAAAGAGATTTCACAGATGCTTTTTGACTTGTCACAAAATCCTCATACATAAATTTATGGTTTCCCGACCAAGGTATCTTTATTCCTCACTCTAGTGATGGCAGGTCTAACACTCATTCTTTCCAACAGGTCTTCCGTGTCAATGCTGCTGTTGGCTCCTACTTTTTCCGAGGACCCTGCGTAAATGGAACACCCCTCCCCCCCAAACATTGCTGGGTCTGGTAAGCGAAAAGGTATTCAGAGGGCAGTGGTCACCTGGTTGAGTCAATATATAGTCTTCCCTGCACACCAACTTCTCTCCATCAATTGCCTTCTGGGGGCGCTTTGGAGTACATCAAGGAAGATGTTTTGGGGTCGGGTCCAATGCCCCACCAAGGGTCACCTAAGGTCAACAGATGTCAAAGTTGGAAAACCTTGTAAACATGATATTTGTTCAATTTTCCATGATAATGTGTATAAGGTATACGTCAATGCAGTATGCTGCTTTAACGGGCTCCTATGATGTGGACGGTCATATATAGAAACCCTGGAGAGAAATTACCCGGTAAACCGCGACCATACAACAGTATGTGCTGTCATCACTGGATGGTGAAATATCATGAGGATTCTCCAGCCCCCATTGGTGTGGGCCTAACACGTAAGATTAGCAATCAAACATTACGGTACACAAGGGAGAGGGACTATTTCATATCAACATTTGACAACAATCAAGTTTGGACTGTGCCAGTTGGCTCTCTCGTTGGTATTTATTCTACATATTCTCGGGTCCTTCGTCTATCCTGGTTTGCGATATATGGAAATCAAATAATGTAGGAATGTACAGAGAAATGTACCTAACACAAAGCTATATTCTGAATGAAGCACAATGTTTTTAAAATTGTCCTTCCACCCTCCAGGAAATAGTGTTAGGCTTTCATGAATCCAATGACAAGGTGCCCGATTCTCTTATCGCCCAGTTCCCATCGTTGCTCAGAATGGACATCCTCCCCACCGTCCCCTCGATTCCGGGGTCACCAAGAACCTTCTTGCCTGCGCCTTGTCAGCACTCAAATCTAACGGTGATTCGCATCATCCGAACCCCTTTCCGTCGCTGATTTATTCCTGGAGGTGATGTCGCAGATTGCAGGAAGTGATGAGACGCCTTACGGCCTCAGAGGGTTACTCAGATTGACTACGATCATGTCAGTCAGCAGCAGCCTCCATGGCACCTCTTCCTCCTTGTTTATGCACCGCTCAAAACTAGGGGTAGTTCGCCCAAAATATTGGGTGCAGCTTGATGTGTGTCCACTGCTGTGAGTGTGGGCCCAGCAACTATTTTATTAACACAAGTTATTTCCAAGGAATAGGTGTCTTTGCAGAGCGTGCAAATGCATCGGTCGTGAAGGGGTAATTGGGCCTCTAGATTTGCGCCAGTATAAAACTGTCCAATCAATTACTCGGCATAAATTACTCGCCCCGCCCACTCACTCCTACAAACTGATTTCCTTTGCTCAGTGATTGACCCTTCGATACGCGTTTCACGACCCTGTGCTCAAGGTAAAAGATGTCAGCAGATTAATTTCTCGTATGAAAAGAGCATGTCAGAATATTTCGCTACTGTTAATCTGGGTATGGATTTCTGTAGGAAATGGACATATTTTCATAGTTTCAGTTATGATTTGAATACATGCTGAGTGATATGTCTGTTAAAACCCATGTGATCGGGTATTCCAAACGATCAACCACAAAATTGTGGCTGACAGGTAGGATGGCTTCTGAAGTTCTCCCACCTCGTAACAATCTTGTTCTCAATTTCCGGTTCTTTTTCTCCCCCTCGCCGTTTCCTGTGGTGTCACGTTCAAGTGCTGGTCGGTGAGAGGAACCAGCTGGAGTGTTACACAAAGCTAGGCTTCTTTGACTCCAGAAACCCGACCTGGTGTCCGACGACTGCATATATCTAGGCCGTGCAATATAACTACTGTCTTGGCTGAGGAATCGCATTCTACCAAGAATTGGGTGTCGGAAGATTCACACAAAATTTGGTTTGCAATATCACATGCAATACTGTTGGCACCTTTCTGACGCATTGGCCGAGAGTGATTTGGTTCATTGCTAGTGATAAATACTTAGGATGACTTAGGTGTTGATAAAACAATGTGGCACCTAAATTGTATACAAAACTGTAAGTTATACACAACGTTGTGAGGGGAAGAGCGCACTTCTTTTCCTTGTTTGTGTTAAGGGTAATGTGACTGGCTGTTCCTGTATCATTGAAAATGGCTGGGGAGTCCATTGATTTTTTTTTTTTTTTTTTCCTCAGTGATTCTACTGGGGCTTTATTGAGAACCAGCCAGCATATCAGGACAATAAGGTCGACTGATTAAGCCTGAGGTCATTCATTAACCCACCTTTCAAAAAAAGGGAATAATATCTCGTACCATTACAGGCTACCCTACGGCTATTGAAGGACAGCTGCAGAGTCAAGTGTAGAAGAGCTTAATAAATATCTGTGATCAGTCTGAGCCCAAGGTTCGTTCGGTGGTTGGAACACTTCCACATGAATCGTGCCATCAAAGGAAGGCATCCCACCATCAGTGTTGGCACTAAGCTTTTTAATCCATGAGGGAATTCCCTCCCTGCCTTCTTTTCTAAGAGGGATTTTAGAAGTGAAAAGAGGGACTTGATATACAGTAACACTAAACAACCTCAAAACACAACGGATGTTCCGAGAGGGAATGTCCCTCTTGACATAATTTTTTGAGAGGGATTTCAACATTAGCAGGAGAAATCCCTCTTTCCCTCCCCTTAGCGCCAACCCTGCCCACCATGCATTATTGGATGTTGCCACACCAAGGTTTCCACTGGTCCCCAAGTTGAAGAAATATTTCGGGAAAGCGCTAAATTCAGGAAATCTGAGAAACTTGGAGAAAAGGATTTCAGCTTTGATATTTGATGGAAACTCCCACTAAGTTTTTTGATCCGGTGTTGGATAGTTCTATGTTGTGTCTGTCCTAGCAGGGCTGTGTCCAACATCCGCGTCGGACACCAACGAATGCTGGCGTCAGTTCCGACACCCTATACGCTTCGTATGCAGTCTGTTTGACGGCTCGGTTGGGTGGTGTCGGAACTCTTGGTTTCAGGCACAACCCCTGTTTTGCCCGTGTAACAGTGTACTTGTTTGAAATATGAATTGGAATGTGGAAGCACTGTTTTATACCTGCACAGTCCTGAATTCACTTGAAATGTGAATTTTAATTTTACATGGAAAATTATTGCCTCTGTCACATAATGTGTGCTGTGGCTAGGTAATGGTTGACAGTAGACGCTGAGGCTTGTGGCAAAACTTTGGAGCTAATTACTCCCCAGAGGAATAACGCACGGACATGCAGTTCCGACCTATGGATTCAGTTTTTCCCATTCCCTATAATATTACCGCTTTTATAGTTAACTCAGCAGTTTTACTTTTTGAGCGAATGTCGTAGTTCATTTTGTTATCTTCCCACAACGATTGTTATAGAAATGTTCATATTGTATAGAAATGTGTAAAGAAGTTTCATCAATGATGTGTGCATAAGGATCTTGGAAGTTGACCGAGAACTGAATTGCATTGAAAACGAAAGTTCAATTATAACTTTCTGCATATATTTCTGAGTGTATGCTATTGTTTGTTTGTAGTTCATTCTCGCGTTTTGTCTGTCATCTGGATTCCTGTGGAGGCACACATTGTAAGAAGTGTACACCAGTCATTTGAAAAAGTTGAAAATTTCACAATGATGGAAGACCATTCCGTCATATCACACAAGCAATGACCAATGGTTTCTCAACAATTTGTTTCATCCAACAGTAGGACTGCTTATATGTTCGGGGAAAGATTGTAATCATGTCGAGGCAAATTACCTGGAGATTGTACCATTTCCATGGATGCTATGGAATTTTAATACATGCTGGCCAATGAAGAATGTTTGATTTGGTGCATAGAAGAGAACAGTTTGACTGGGAAGAGACTGATGTTCCGGTTCATACGCACCAGAATCAAACAACTGCATTTACTGAATTGGGCACAAAAGTTTTCAACACTTTATGCTTTTGACGAAAATTCTAGTTAGTAGTGGTAGATTCTATATTATATGGTTTGTACGGTGGATGCTTGCTGCCTGACAACAGATGGTCAGTACTGTATTTACTGTAATACCATTGATTTTCTTGCCCGGCGGAGTTGAAGTCATTGCTTGGAATGAGTGTCTATGCAAGATGATGGAAACTATATGTCATACTCCAGTGGATGATTTGGCCGACAGAGGCTGTGGATTAGAACAGCATATAGGAGTGTGGGGGGGGGGGGCACACGAAGCAACTTAACCAATGTGTCAATCTACAGGTGGTAAATTATGCACAGGAGTCAGATCAGGAAACCTAAGTACGGGCAGTGGGCAATACTAAAGCTATTTCTCCCCCCCCCCCCCCCCCCGGTGGTATATGGTATGCTCTTTAGGAAGGACATTTAGAGCGGGATGATTCAACTCGAGAAGAAATCAGTAGGCCCTCCTGCTCAATGCCTTCCTTTTCCAAATACTGATTCCAGGTCGGCCTCCCCCCCCTATTGACAAGAAGAGCCTTGCAACGTTCTTAAATTTTATAGGTGTGATAAGGGACTATGAGGAACATAATCCTTATAATGATATGTGTCTCATGGGAATTTCATGCAAGGATTGTTTGTTGGTATGGCCAGGATAGAACACGCATTCGTGATTTGAGGTGCCTGTGCCAGCCACGGTTCACAAACCTATTTAAAAAATTTACTGACTTGACAACAACTTTGTTTCCTAGCAGATAATTAACTCATTAATGTCCCAATTACCCCTCGTGTTGTAAAAAATGAGATGTATTGACTATATTGTGCAACAAGTTTTAGGTCACCCATCTGTATATTATTTTCTAAAGGAATTGCATGGTCTGGTTATTGTCATGTGTAGGAAAACAAAGTTACACCCACCCGTAAAATGAATGTTTCGTTGCCCTCATTTATTCCAGGAGTGTGGAGCGTTTGATTTCGCAACTTAGGACATGGACTTCTATCTGCGTGCGAATCTAATACACATTAACCTGACCGAGCCCGGTCCTCGTATTTGGATCTCTCACTTTTTTCGTTAGCAGGATTTCTCTTTGGAACAGTAAGACCGATTTTGTCCAATCCAAAGCATTTGCTAGGAGGCGGGAGACCAACAGTGTAACTTTGAAAACTCAAAAATGAATAGTGAAAGGCCCTCTAATCCCATGAACAATTCTAAAAACCCGAATCCAATCCTCAAATCGGCTACATTGAAGGTGAATATCACTAATGTGGAAGCCAAGCATTTTCAAAAGGTTTGCTACTTTTGAGAAGTGAGGCTTTCTAGGTGAAGTCTCATCAGTTGCTTGAACAGCCGGACAACAATATCTCTATCAAGAAAAACTGAAGTGATGTCTAATCAATCAAGAATCCAATCACCCTTCCTATGCTTCAGCACACTGCTTGAAGAGTTCAAAGAAGAATCAAACCCTTTCCGGAATTAGATATTTTGCCATTTAACTTAGAGGAAGCATTGCCGATTGTGAAACCAACAGGCCTAACTTTGCACTATTGGCCATAGAACAAACATTTGCTGATAAAAAAAGGCGATCGATCAAGTGTGTCCCACCTTCTTCTTAGCAGGATATCTCTAAAACTGTAAGACAGATTTCGATGACAAATTTTGAATGTTGTGTTGGGGGTTGCGTAAACATGATCTGTTTTGAGGAAAGATGGTATGCTGATAATGTGGCTTGGCATATAGTAAAAGTAGCGATAAATGGAACTGATGGGTGGATCATGACTTCCTTGAATAGCCCTGAGAAAATAAATACACTCCATTAAAATCTTTTGATCAGTAATCAATGAAATTTGAGCTTCCCAGAACTGACTGTTATTCAGACATCTTGACCATGTGGATTCAAACGTAGTTCAGCGTGCAAGACGCCGGTATACATTACAGTTCCACCAATTAGCATATTCCGAGATGTATTTCTAAGCTTACCTCTACCAACAGACACATATGGTATTTTGATTAGACAGGTAGCTGACTATTCATGGGGTATGGTGCGGTGTTGCAAGGCCAAATATCAAGCGCATGTAGGCAGGCAACATGTTGGAGGGGGATGATGATGGGGGAGGCCTGTGGATCATCCATGACGATTCGCAAACAAGGGCCAGGACCAGGCAAGGCAGAGGGGAGGGACGATCTCTTACAGGATCAGACCACCAGGCTAGCTCACTCAAACTTGTCAAAGCTGAATGGATGGCAGGGACTCAACATTCACATGAATGAGGCAAATTGAAACAATCCATAACCCCCAGGGACTCAAATATTTGTTGAAGTATTTGGGAATGGGATTAAGCAAACCATTACAAAATCAATTTATGAAAATAGAAGGAACTTTTGATATAAATTATGCCAATTTAGACACACTGAATGCCCTCAGTGACCTAAATCTATTGAAAATGTTGGGGGATGAGCACCATACCCCCGGGTTCATGGAAAATCTGGACACTTGAACTAGGCATAAATTATGCAAATTAGGACATTGAATTGACCTCCAGTGATCCTATATTCATGTAAAAGCTTGAACAAAAGGTAAACTATACCCACCGGTTTCAGTGTTACAGTTCAAGTTTCAAACTCTACCCCTATTGTCATAATCAATTGATATATTCATATGTCACATTCATTAGACACAACTAATGTTTGACTGCAACGATATTCATCAGCTAAATGATGATTAAAAAACAGCCCTGTAGTAAAACCCCACCAATTTCTGCCAATGTCTTTCAGCTGATATAGATTCCAATATTATTTCCCAACAAAATAACAGCACCTGTTAAGTAGGGTACTTTCGAGAGAGCAAAAACTGCTGCCTTTGAACCAATAACTGCCGATGTAAACTACCCACAGCAGCACAGCATGCTACAGTTCTGTGTTGTATGTAAACCACATAGGCAAACCAGATATTACTCTAAGGCTGTCGTTCAGCCATCAGGAGACACCGTTCTCTGTAATGAACTTTTCTGACTGTCTCTCAAGGAGAGTGTCTACCAGAGCTTATGTAACCAAATCCCATGACCAGTTAATTTAATTGTCAGAGGGGGACAAAAGAAAGGTTGAAAAGGTGGAGGGGAGGATCGATCCTGTGGGCTTCATGCGTAGAGGGGTGAGAGAAATCTTTGGAATAATTATTAGGTTTTGATGAACATCTGATAATTAGCCTTAAACTACATGTTATGAAATAACAGTTTTCATGAAAAATATTCCCCTCGATAATGAGCACCGTGCCTCAGCATATCAGCCATATCGCATACAGTTTTTGGAGGTTGTTGCAGAAACTGCTATTATTCAGCAGTTTTTTGTCTATGAGTGACCTTGACATGACTTTGATGACGTAACGTTTTTTATGAAAAATGCTACCCTTGATGATATGCACCATTTCCCAAAATGTCAGCCATGTCGCATACAGTCACTAGAAGTTGTTGCAGAAAATATTATTTGCAGCTTGTTGACATTGACTTACCTTGATGACATGACGGTTTGATGAAAAATGCTTGCCTCGATGTGATGCACCAAGCCCCAAAAGCATTATGTACCCAGATAGACATGCCTTATGCTTTGTCCTAATGTTATCAAAATCGACCTTTGGCCCCTTGTAACTTGAAGACCAGGTGTCAGATCGAAGCAGAGGTGGTTTCGTCTATGAGCACACAGAGCTCTATCACATATCCAACCAGAAAGCCGAAAGGCTTAGTGTTCCTTGACTCTTTCTGACAACCTATAGCTAGACACAAATGTGAGATTGCACCAGCTCATTAGGGGCAATATAACATCTGACAGAATTCCCATTTATTCCAACCAACCAATAGGAACCTACACTCATGATAAGAAAGCTACACACTGAGTTTCATACTTTGACCATGGTGACCTCTGACCTGACCCTAACACAATAGGGTTCATGTACTCATTGTGGGGAACACACCAAGTATGGGCCTCATCCATCCAAGTGAAGTTGAGTTATCATGTTTTACAAGCCATAATTGGGCAAAATATTGACTATTCAACAATTTTCCAATTTTGAATCAAACTCAACCCCGACCTAAACTAAGAACAATAGGGTTCCTGTACTCCCCATAAGAAAGCTACACACCAAATTTCAACCTGATCGACCAAACCAACATTCTGGACTTATCATGTTCACAAGGTTTTCACACTTTGACTTCTGACCTGACCCCAAAACAATAGGGTTATGTACTCATCATGGGGAACACACATACCAAGTATGAACTTGATTTATCTGAGTGGGGCCTAGTCAAGGGCCTAAAAAATGAGCCAAATTATCAATTTTCCACAATTTCCCAATTTTTTTTCCCAAATCTGACCCCCGATTCACACCAAAAAACAATAGGGTTCCTGTACTCCTCATAAGAATTTCAACCTAATTGGATCAGGCATTCTGAACTTACTGTGTTAACAAGATTTTTGACCTCTCTTGACCTTTGACCTGACCCCAAAACAATAGGGATCATGTACTCATTATGAGGAACCCATTTACCATGCATGAACTCGATCCAACCAGTGGGTCAAGTTATGTGTTAACGAGACTTAAATTGACAAATTTATAAATTTTCAAAGGTCCCAAATTTGACCCACATTTTACACCAAAACCAAGGGGGTTCCTGTACTCCTGCACTAAGAAAGCTGCAGACAGGAATTCAACCTGATCGAACAGGCATTCTGGACTTATCGTGTTAACAAGTTTTTCAAACTTTGACCTCTCTTGACCTTTGACCTTACCCCCAAAACAATAGGGATCATGTATTCATTATGGGAAAACCATATACCAAGAATGAACTTTATCCATACAAGTGGGTCAAGTTATCGTGTTAACGAGCTAAAATTTGCCAAATTATCAATTTTCCACAATTCACCTTTTTTCCCTAAATTCTCCCCGGATGTACACCAAAATCAATAGGGTTCTTCTGTACTTCTCATAAGAAAGCTGCATGCCGAATTTCAACCTGAGGAGGATAGGGCATTCTGGACTTATCGTGTTAACAAGTTTTTCAAACTTTGACCTCTCTTGACCTTTGACCTAATCCCCAAAACAATAGGGATCATGTACTCATTATGGGGAGCCCATATACAAAGCATGAACTTGATCTTCAAGCGGGGTTGGTTATCACTGTTAACAAGGTAGGCGTTCAACACACACACACACAGCAGACTGCATAATCCTCTGACTTCGTCAATGAATAAAAAAAGTTACGGTTTTTATTCTTGCCTTGTAAACTCCTTAAAATGAGGCATATTTCTTAAGACTTGACCTGTGACATCGTCTGTAGAGGGTGTTTGAATCAACTGAACCAAAAGTACCATGACGAATTTCCAGAAGACCCTCCTAACTGCACTAATTTCCATTGTTCTTGGCCATATTTAACAAAACTTCGAAAAAATTGCGTGATTTATGGCAAATTATTCACGTTTTAAATGACCTTTACACTTTTGTTAAAATTTACAGAGATCAAAAGTGTACAACCAACTTTGAAATCGGCCATAGATTTTTGCAACTTTGACTGAGGTAAATGCAAATAGTAACATTAATGACATTGGTGACCTCGTCCCTCTGTAAAATTGATTGGGACGAGAGATAAACCATCTCCACCGAGTTTTGTCAAAATCCAACACTTAAAAAAAAATCGCAAAAGTATGCAAATTAGACCACTTAATAGCATATATCATGCCAGGAAAATAATCAGTTCGTGTACGTACAAGTCATAGTTGTTATATACTCTGAGGCATCACCAATGCCTCTACCGATCAAGAGATATCTTGTACCACAAGCTTCCTGGCCAATTTTTCATTAATATGCAAATTTATGCCAATGAGTATGGTCTTTCGGGACGGAAGTGGATGCACATTGACAACTCTTCACCGCACACCTCCACAAAGAGGTTCAGCACGACGGCTTTCCGGTTACAGGGAGATATCAAACCGCAATACAGACAGACAAACAGATTGACAGACAGACACACACACAACAAAGTGACCACTATGAACAAAGTTCAGGACCAGACGAATATTGAAAAAACAAAGATCTCCTGCAAATTTCAGTTTTATTTTACCTTGCCCCTCCCCAAAACGTTTGAATTTGTACAATTATTTACATTATTGAACAAAAAAAATGTATACTCAGGATCGTTTTTGTTAATTCCCCATCCCTATTTCCAAACAGTTTGTGATTAAGTATTGACTAAGAAAAAAACAGGCTGGGACAGTGTTGTGCATAGATTTACTTAACAAATTAAATTGAAATGGTCAGTCCCCCAAAACAGGTTTAGCGAACAGTATTTCAAGGGGAAAAAAACCCTATTTCTTTCAAGATGACCGATTAGCAAATGGGGAGGGGAAATGAAAAGCCTGGTGTACTGGGTGTCACCAATTTATTGAGGGAGGTCAGTCGTCCCTTTGTGAATCCCAAGTTAATCTTATTCTCACTCCATTTTCTGAATAGTGACTTAGAGAGTAACGAGGGATGACCTATCAGGAAAATGGGGAAAGGTATGAATGTGGCGCCCAACTAGCTCAATTATGGTACCCTTAAAACAAGATTAAAACGGTAACAACAGTGGGGGTGCTGTTGGTTGCAGGTGACAGCTTGCCCTCCCTTCTCGAATAGTGCCCGGAGTGAAGCGGGAGTGATCCTACTCCAGGGACAGCCATTTTTATCTCTTCCGACAAACACGAGTGAAGTTTCCACATGCCAACCACCATCCTGCATTGGAGGATGT
The DNA here is from genome assembly GCA_026419785.1 of Sclerodactyla briareus. Lineage (NCBI taxonomy): Eukaryota > Metazoa > Echinodermata > Holothuroidea > Dendrochirotida > Sclerodactylidae > Sclerodactyla > Sclerodactyla briareus. Next base: position 64,669 of record JAODTK010005687.1, read on the forward strand.
GAGACAATCGATACCGCTGAAGGAGGTACGGGGAAGAAGCGATCCAGGGACCTCCGAGTCCAGGGCCCTCCAAAGATCCAGGACCTCTAAGATTAGATGGGATGTACCAACCGGTACTCCACTACCACTGAGCCATGGGGTACAACAGCCATGGGAAGGGAACTTTACAACTTTTTGAATAATTCGTTGGTTTTGTACATCAAGGAAATCAGACGTCAGAATGGAGCCCAGCCGACATAGGCGTGACAATCTGCCAAGATGTGCAATACATATACCACAGTTGGGGAGAATTGAGACAAGGCGATCCCCCCCAAGGTCTAGCCTGGTTGCGCGATCAGTGTTTCCATCTAATAGTCACCATGCAAACAATTACAGAGGCAGTTTAAAAGTTTTCTTTATGATTTTGGTATAGCATTTGACACCCTACTAATCAGTGATTCAATTTCAAATTCGTAAGGACTGATTATTGACAATTATTGAACCTACAAATAAAATACCAACATGTATTTTCCAGAGACAATGGGCTTGGGAAGTGGGTGGGGGTTGAATGAAAACTTACAAACTGTTTCTTCATTCCAAGTCAAGATCTATGAGGAATCTCCATCATTTCTATGTGGATACCTTTTCTTGTGCTTTTTTTGTTTGCAAGGTGCAAGATGACCATATTCAACTGGTGGCTGCGTCAACAAACGAACGGCTTCTGAAATCATGCTCTCCCCCTCCCACAAACCAGCACTTGATAGCTTCAAGTAACCTAATTAAAATTACTCAACAATGCAACATGCTAAAATCTTAGTTTAAAGGATATCTGTTGGACTCTAGGCTTGTATCGAGTTGTCATCGATAGTGGGTATATAGGAAAAATGAAAATGCGGGCAACATGGCTATTCCCTAAGTTCACCAGCAAACAGTTGGCTGAGGAAGAAGAAATACACATATCCTAAAAAACCAACGCGCACCACATACTGTATGCTTAAAGAAAGGCATGTCTGCAAATTTTCCAATCCCTTGCAGGGCCTCAAATGTTAAAGAGGCTGTGGGGGGGGGGGGGGGTTCTAATACACAAGTAAAACATTGAATTTACTTACAAAAGACCAAGATTATGCTTCTCCTATTCTTCAGAGAAGCTAAAGCTATTCCAGAAGCACTTTTATAGCCTCAGGCTTCCTGATGCCATTTTTTTCTTCCTCAATGACTAAAACTGCTATGTTACAGAGCATCACTTATGGTCCCAATATATCCGCTTCCCCAGAAGTTCCTATGAAATCAATTCCAGAAAGCTGGCTGCTCATCTAGATGTGCACAAGCAGAATAATTTTTAGAATGAACCTGGAATTCATTTGATAATACTTTATATTGTCAAACATGTTCCGTGTTGTTAGTAATGCCAACAAACTGAATACTGGAGAATGGGTTCCCTAAATGAAACATAAGTTGATAAAACCACAGGTGGAATAAATAAAACTTTTCTTGTTAATTTCTTAGCAACACCAGCACCTGTGTGATTTGCCTCTCCATGCCCTGACCATAACTATCAGATCAGAACATGAATATTTCCCCTCTACATTTTGAAATTCTGACCCACTTGTTCGGGCTCTCTTGAATGTTATCTGTTCCCGTCGAAATCAGAAGACATATCACTGGCACCATTTTGAATTACGTGTAAATATCCGCCCCACGGTTGTAAGTGCCCATGCTCCGCACTGAACAGCTCGGGGGTATAGACAGATTTCCCCCCATAGCTCTATCAATACGGCCCTTTTCATCTGTCACCACCATTTTGTTTGAGAATGCAACCAACTCATACCATCTTTCCAGATGTTACTGTAGGGGGGGGGGGGGGGAGGGGGGGGGGAATTGGCAAGTTTTGTGCTGGTAGGATGTGTAGTTTTTGAAGTTGTTTTTGAACAATGTCTGTGCATCCGTCCACGGGCCAGTGTAACCCCTATGACTTTGACACAATAGGATTACCATCTCATTAAACTGTGAAAGGCTCCTCAATCCTTAAATTGCCCATATGTTAGCACAGTATATGGGAGACGTTGTAATCCGATGAACTACAACCTGCACATACTGTTTAGGTGTTTAAAGCTCTTTGCTAATAACTAAGTTCTTGGACATGTCTCTGTTTTTTATGGAACGGACCACAAATGATCGAATTCCATAATTTGACAGTAGAATGGCAAAAATTGACAGACCTGTTGCGGGGTTGCCTGACTAGAAAATAACCTGAAATGAACTGAAGAAACCTAACATTCGAAGAAGTACATAAAATTAACCAATATTTACAGGATATCTCACATGCCCAATAAACAGCACCTGAATGAAGCAGTGGAAATGGAATTGCTCTCCATCTAATGTTCTGTGCAGAAAATTCAGTCAGAGTTCAGAGAGTTGAGAGCTCGACATCAGCTAAACACCTGGGTTTCGAGCAAGAAGTATACTTTTATCGTTTTTCATTCTGCATTTCCCTGAATAAATAAAGCATGTCTGGGGCATGTTTATGATGACAATGATGTTTTTGTGTGAAAATTACGGTTTCGTTCATCAGCAAATATTAGACAATCCATAATCGCTTACTCTGAGCGTAGCGTTCCCTTAAACGGAGCTCCCCTGTACTAATGTGTACTTTGCCAGTCACTAGATATGATAAAGAGGGTGGTCTTGCACTGTCAGTTCATTGTAGGCTATCCTACTCTCTGGATAGGTCCTGAGGATGTTCCAAATCCCTCCACAGGATGGCCTTGAATTTGGGATGAACTCACAGCTCTGTAGTGCTCACCAAGTCACACCCTGTAGGTGTAGCCCGCCACACTTGGTACCCTTGATTTGATAGCTGATATAGTTCTTGTCACTAAGGGTACTGTGTGAGCTAGTTCCCATGAGTACCTGTGAGTGTAGCCAGTACACATGAGTACCCTGTGAGTGTAGCCAGTACACATGAGTACCCTGTGAGTGTAGCCAGTACACATGAGTACCCTGTGAGTGTAGCCAGTACACATGGGTACCCTCTGAGTGTAGCCAGCACACATGAGTTCCCTGTGAGTGTAGCCAGCACACATGAGTTCCCTGTGAGTGTAGCCAGCACACATGAGTACCCTGTGAGTGTAGCCAGCACACATGGGTACCATCTGAGTCTAGCCAGCACACATGAGTACCCTGCAAGTTGAGCCAGCATATTAGGCTCTTTCAATGTCCGTCCACACGAGCCCCTCTCCGAGTGCAGTCAGCGCACATTCCAGGGGTTACTGGTTCTCCACATCCAATTTTCTTCTGCATTCGTACTCACTTTGGTTCACACTTTTGGGTTTGGGATGGTCGGTGGCTTTTGGGTCGTAGCGGTGTCGGGCTGCTCGTCTGAGCATCTGTTGGAAAATGGAAATACTGGATTGGAAGGTGGGCATTAGCAGGGGTAGAGAATACTGTGAAGAATGGTAACTATTTTGCTCTGAAATGGGAAAATATTGCCCTCCTCAGAACATCGCCAACTTTTGGAAACAGTGGGGCTGCACATGGTAGTAAGTCAAAGTACAATGGTCATGCACAGATTAATTTTAAACTTCCACGACGAAAAGAGACATGTCAAACCCCCACCAACATTTGCGATTACATACAGCATGGGCCCTGTTGAGTTTCAATTCACACCTAATGAATTTTCCACCGTACCTGATGACGCCACCAGAGTACCATCAAAGGTCGCCTAATAAATTTACACAGTAAATGCAGATATTTTGCACCATAAATAATCAGAAAATATAGGTAAATCTTCTAATTAGTACGCCTGGGGCAATTAAGTACGACCCTGCCAGTCCTTGTTTACGGCGGTTGCATTGGCTGAGAAATGACTCTAGGATCCTGTTCAAGTTTTCATGTCATGTTTCTAATGCATTCATCGTTCTGCTCCTTCTGATTTGACAGTCTCAACCCTGTACCACCCTGGTAGAGCTGGTTCAATGCTCAGCTTCTGATGGATCCCGCCTCAGTGTGCTCCACTCCTGTAAGAGCCTGAAATATTCTGATCACAGAATTTTCTTCTCGTTCAGCATCCCCAAATTTGGAATAATTTACCCATTACAACTAGAGATGCTTCTCAGTAGAGACCTTGAGCTATTTATTCACTCCCTATTGGAAGAAGCTTGAAGACCTAATTTATTCTCTCCCTAGTTTTGTATCTATATTTTGTGTTGTTTTTGTTAAGCGCTTCGATCTTGACGAAGCAGCGCTATATAAGTACCTATTATTATGTGTAAGACCCCCTAATTTTTTCACTAAATTGTTGCAGAAATTTTAGACTCCTATAAATGTTGATCTTGTGCTTAGAGAACTTCCTGGAATTCCCACACTTGTTCGTCCTAGTTCATGTCACGACCTAAGCCATTTATGGAAAAGTGTGTGCCTTTGTGATTTTATGTTATCCTGCTCTGGAATTAGAGAGGCTGGTGACAGCCTAATAGCTGGTGAGTAGTCTTAAGGTCATTAAGGGGTGCCTTGTCACCCCTGTTTATGAGTTCGGCTAGGATGTGATGTCCCCACATTTTTAGGATTTATTACTTTGTCTCGGTCTCAACCCAAGGCGGCTTCATGGGTTTATTGACAGGAGTCTTCTACGAATTGTGTCCCTGTTTTACAGCCTCCTCAGCCAGGTGGCCAGCCCTGGTATTTTCCATGTTGGTGATTTCATTAATTGGTAGGCGGAACTTGGAGTTTTGGAGAGATTCTTTGTTCCCGCCTATACTTATTCGGCTCACCGCTAGACCTGTACCATTCACTTCGAACACTCTCAGCTGCAAAAGCCATACAAGTTTGTTTTACTCATTGGACAGGGAGGGGAACATACTTAGAAATTCTTCCTAATTTCTAATAAGGTAAGCTCACATGTTGTTAATTTTATAGTGCAACTGTTAATATGTATTATATAATTCTAAGTTGACTTGTGATGGCCTTAGAGCACACAAAAATGGATGACACGGCGCACACAGAAGTGATTATCCTATTTCAGGCTGAATATTTATTAAGCTCTATTTTTGTATTGCTTACTCCTGTTTACTCCAAGAGCCCCAACTGTGTGTTTTGTGAAGTTCATAGTTGTGACTTCATCCATCCCTTTAGTTCCCATGTCATTAAGACACCCCACCCCTTTTGCTGGCAGATAGGGTCCCTCAGTCGTACTGTTGTTGTTATTGGCCCCCCTCCGCATTATGGTTGGTAGAGGGGTGACCTTGAGGCCCCCCCCCCTCCCGGTTGGCTGGAAGTTAGTCGTCATAGCAACCTGGATCTGGCTGCATGGGTATTTATTGTTCAGCTTTAAATGGGCTTGTGAATGTGAAGGGGTACTTAGTTTTATTTGCGGCATATGCGTGACATTGTTGTGCTTGAGGATTAGGGATTCCACCCCTAATTATCCCGCTACAGTATTTTCAATTGTGCTAATGCCAAACCGGTAGAATAGTTACTTCTGTATTTTGCGCTTGTTAAGCATCTCAGATTCAGTTTTGTTGTTGTTCGCTGATAACTGTTTGGTGACGGTTACTGCATAGTTTTTGTAGTTTGGGATAGCTATGTTGCTTTTACTGCTTCACTTCACATTGCACCTTCCTAGCTGCGATCCGCTTAATCATTTAGACCATTCACTCAGACCATATCAGCTGTCAAAGCCATAAAGTTTGTTTTACTCATTGGACATGGAGGGAGACGTGACTTAGAAATTCTTCCTAATTTCTAATTAGGTCCCCCATATTTGGGACTCCCTTGGAAAGGTCGATGGCTCCCTGGCTTGGCAATGGTACCGGTGGGATGCGACCTGTTGGTCAACGCTACCCTCGTCTAGCGCAGTTGTGCATCAAGATGGGCTGGCGCGTTTGGGGACTTGGGAGTGGGACTTCCCCCGTGATGGCTGGTGGACTGGGTGCAGTTGACGCCCTCACTAGTGATGCAGCAGTTGTCTCCGGGATGGGATATGCTAGACTTTAACCATTGTCCTGGACTTGTTTTACCCATGTGGAGTATCTATAGCTGATATGTTGTTTTACTAAGTATTACCTGAAAATTGTGCAACAGTGAGTGTGTTGTGTTTTACTCCATATCTTCATATTTTAGTGTAGGAGGCCTGAAATGCAAAACGGCCCCCGCTGCCCTTGACCATTCTTAGTCATGTGGTGGCGTTACGTAGGTATGTATGTATGTATGTATGTATGTATGTATGTATGTAGGTATGTATGTATGTATGTATGTATGTATGTATGTATGTCCGTACGTACGTATGTATAATTGAAATTAATGAAATTATTATTCTTATCTTGTAACAAATTTGTAAATTTTCAATCTGATCAATTTGTTAGTTCTTTTGTCACTAGGTTGGTGAAAATACACGTTTTGGATTGACTCAGTAATACACAGGGTCCCCGGTTACTCTTTTGACGTCACTGGGCACATTGCACAATAGCAGAGTTGTCTCCTTTTCACACTCGAATCGGATGAAATTCTTTCTGGGGTTTGGGTTTCCTAAATATACTAGATATAAGACACCAAAATAGCCAGAAGTTATGTTTATTATGGACATTTCCTTTAAGGGTAATGGTTCAGCAAGTATGTCATTTATGAATGGTGAACATTCATTAACATTTTCCAAGGGGACTTTATCATTCGTGTTATTCTTGCATTTATTGCATAACTAGACGTGTAGGCAGAGTAAACTGCCGAGGTGTACATCCTTGCAGAAATTATGTTCGAAGACCTCGTTTAGAGGAAGCACATTAAATCATGTCCATTTGACCTCCGGTGACTTCAAAATTACCTACTAGTTATTCAGGACTAACTGTAGTCCTAATTCTGAGTTCTGTTGAATATGACAAATTTTATAAAACTGGCAAAAATTATGCACTTTTGACCGCCTGGTGATCTTGAATGTACTCACTGTTGTTTAGAAATAATAACAGTCCACATCTACTGAGTTTTATTCAAATCTGACAAATCTGAAAAATCGCAAAACGACCTCACAAATTCGACCTCCGGTGACCTTGTGATCACCATCATGTTTTTAGTACCAGCTTTTTCCCTACCCATCAAGTTCCGTGCAATTGGAGCAACTCTCAAGAAACCTGCAAACTGGGGGTAGAGGGTAGCAGTCATGCAGTAATGCCCACTTTCAAACCTAACCAAGGTTTCACTAAGGTGGACATGTGTATTCCAAGTTTTGGACCAATCAAATGAGGCCTCAAAGAGTAACACCTGAAGTTTCCAGAGACGGCCACAGAGCAGTGGTCGCGACAGCAGTCACAGTCCCAAAATGGATAATATCCACAAACCCTAAGGGTGGATTATAATTAATTATGATTTTGGGGCTGTGTCTGCCACACCTGCTGGAAAATTTAAGCATTAATGCAATCTCTTACAATGCTTTATCTGATTGATCTGGAACTTCTGTCGAAGGCTAAGTTCGTGATTGTAACACAATATTTCAGGCAACAAAATTGAGCAGGCCCCATATGAATGTCGCATATATTTGCAATGATCCTGTATAGTTTAGTTGGTGAGCATGACCACACCAATGCTTGACTTACCATAATGGGAACCATTCATTTGAAACATAGAATAATTATATCTCTTGTTCTTCTACTGCAGGGGCATTGATGGGGGTTCCAGCAAGTTGCCTTGTTGAAATATTTCAATTTATTTTTGAGAAATTGAGAATCTATGACATCACAGGGGGAACGATGCAATTGCTGCCCATAGACCTTACACGGTTAATGCTGCATTTTTTCGCCACGCTAACAGAAAGTAGTCTGACTTTGTAATATAAGGGACCCTGCGGTTCCCCCCGTGGTGTCGCGAGGCAAAAATTGCAATAACTGATTGTGCTTTATCGGTACACTCGGGGTTTTGGCTACCATATTATTAGCCCGGTCATATTTACATGACCATTGGCCTTCAATATTGACCTATTTCGAAGAAAAAAAATCAAATATAATCTCTCATTTTAGGACATCAGTTTCCTTTTAGTGTGGCACCAACTGAACTGTAGTACGAAAGAGCAGACCCATCATGATCAGAAGGACTCCATACAGTGAGGAAATCGCCTGTCTGCTTTGTGTGTTACACTAGGATTAACAACTGGAAGAACCTGGATGTTGAACAGCAATCTGATGGCAACTCCTTAGAGTCTTTAATCAACTCTTCATATGATAGAGGATTAATAGCATGGCAATCATCTCCAGACCACAGTGGGTAGCTGCTAGTCTGCAGAACCCTAAAATAACTCCTCTCATGAAAGGTTCAAGGGAGGCTAATCGGCTCGAATGAGTCGGTGAGATCAATGTTATTGAAAACCTGAAGAAACTTTTTCCGCAGTGCTCTTCAGATGGCAATGACTGAGCGACTTGGATTTCGTATCATGCTACCCATATGTTGCTAAAGTGGGGACCATGTGGGGGTTCTTTTTAGAATAGTGTAGTGCCACATGTGGCAGCCACATTGGGAAGTCCCCTGCAGGCCCTGCTGGAGGACAGGATAAGATGGTGTACTGGTAGTCACTGTGCATTGTGAGTGCATCAGCACATATACACCCACTCACTCACAGAAACCGAAAAAGCAGCCACCGGTACAGACCGGTGCACTGAATCCCAAGTGTTGTCCTAAGAAAGCAAGGTCAAAACCACCTCAAGACTGCATTACAAACATGGAAATCATCCATTACTTATCAATATAGGATCTCCGTACTATCAACAAGTGCAAAATCAATTATGAAAAGGCCATTGACATACCTGCTCGGGGAAAATTGACGTGTCAGCCCGAATCCAAAGTTCTATAATTTTCTGATTAATAGTTGAATGAAACTTAAGTTAAAGGTAAATGAAGGGAGAGCCATCAATATTCACCAATTAATAACCTCCACCAAGAATGACAGACATGTTTTCTTGGTGTGCAAGAAAACATGAGGCAAGCATTGTTTAAATAATGCACTATTGCAAATGAACATTGCACTGATGTGATTTTTCCCCAACAGAATTGTTCCATACTGCTGAAATTGCCAGTTATTTTCACATGGCTGCTGGTATGTTTTCGCAGCTATGAAAGGTGTGGCAGCTAAACACACAGGTTGGATGATCAGTTGCATAAGAGTCAACACCTGTGTGTGTGTGCTACAACATGTTCAACACTGACGATTGACGCATATTTATGAACTTGGTGCCCACCACTCAATCAACCCTGCATAATAGCTATATGGAGCTGATACGTAAGAAGTCTTTGTGTTGAGACTTGAGACGTTGATATTTCCCTGATTTTCTGCTGGCTTCTATTGGGCATGCGCTGCAACAGCCATTTCTGCTGAGCGCCACCATTCATCCCAAGCACATACTGGATGGCTGCTGAGTTAGTGCCCACCAAAGAAGTCTAGGGCTTTCTCCCTAAAAGGTTGGCTATTTAGGTAATGGTTTAGTTCATCAAGGTGTTAGGTCTAGACTGAGTACATGCAAGTGTTAATAGGATGCCAAACACAGCACTTTGAAAGCATTCAGCAAACACCGCACTACCTAACTTCCACCCCATTGAGTGGCCTGGTTCCAGGGTATGAAGCTAGTGAATCATTTGGCACACTTGTGGATGAGTTACTGTTAGCCATCTAGAGGCATGAAGAGGGGGGAGGGGGAGGGGGGGGGGGGGTAGGAAGGACTTGGGGGGAAGCAAGGTTCTAAGTATAGTATGCCATGAACCAGTGCCAGTGTTGGAGAGTGCTACGTTATTTTGGTGGTTAATGTCCCAGAGCTTGGTACTTCCTCATTGAATACTCTTTTTTTTTTTGTGGCCATCGTTTCAGTACTTTCTTATTGTGTCTTTGTTATTCAGTACTATTTTTTGTGGCCAGTGTTTCAGTACCATCTCATTGTGTTTTGGTTCTTTGTTATTAAGTACTATTTTTTGTGGCCAGTGTTTCAGTACCATCTCATTGTGTTTTGGTTCTTTTTTTTATTCAGTACTATTTTTTGTGGCCAGTGTTTCAGTACCATCTCATTGTGTTTTGGTTCTTTGTTATTCAGTACTATTTTTTGTGGCCAGTGTTTCAGTACCATCTCATTGTGTTTTGGTTCTTTTTTTTATTCAGTACTATTTTTTGTGGCCAGTGTTTCAGTAGCATCTCATTGTGTTTTGGTTCTTTGTTATTCAGTACTATTTTTTGTGGGCAGTGTTTTAGTACCATCTCATTGTGTTTTGGTTCTTTGTTATTCAGTACTATTTTTTGTGGCCAGTGTTTCAGTACCATCTCATTGTGTTTTGGTTCTTTGTTATTCAATACTATTTTTGAGGGCAATGTTTCAGTAGCATCTCATTGTGTTTCGTTACTTTGTTATTCAGTACTACTTTTGTGGCCAGTGTTTCAGTACCATCTCATTGTGTTTTGGTTCTTTGTTATTCAGTACTATTTTTTGTGGCCAGTGTTTCAGTACCATCTCATTGTGTTTCGTTACTTTGTTATTCAGTACTATTTTTTGTGGCCAGTGTTTCAGTACCATCTCATTGTGTTTTGGTTCTTTGTTATTCAGTACTATTTTTTGTGGCCAGTGTTTCAGTACCATCTCATTGTGTTTTGGTTCTTTGTTATTCAGTAGTAGTTCTCGCAGCCGTTTTTTAATACTATCTCATTCCATCTTGGCCCACATTTGGCCCTGGGTAGCTAGTCCCTGCTCCCTACCTCAGCATGCCGATGTCATGTATGCGTTTACCCTCTCACATCACGGGAGAGGGGGGGGGGAGGGGTTAGAGATGTAATTTGGTAGTGACTGCTGAAAAAGGGTTGGCAACGTTTGCATGACATCACAATGAGAAATCATTCCAGTGCACTTTGACACCGATTTGATATATCGTCACAATAACATGCTGATGCCAAACTAGTCTCAAGATACCGGTTGATTTTTGTTGTTGTTATAGATTAAAGTGACTAACTTCCGATTGCTACGAGACAGTAAAGCCTCTTTAAATAATAGCCAATTCACTGTTTTCCACTTTTTGTGGTCAGGGTTTCAGTACTATGTTATTTAGGACTATTTACCATAGCCAGTGTTTCAATGCTGTCGAACGGCCTACATTCCTCACAGTGCTGTGTTATCTAATCGCCAGTGTTCCATGCCATGTTTATGTTGTTTTGCTATGTTGCTTGATGGCCAGTGTTCCCATGCCATGTTATGTTGTTTTGCTTAATAGCCAGTGTTCCCATGCCATGTTTATGTTGTTTTGCTGTGTTGCTTGATGGCCAGTGTTCCCATGCCATGTTTATGTTGTTTTGCTGTGTTGCTTGATGGCCAGTGTTCCCATGCCATGTTTATGTTGTTTTGCTGTGTTGCTTGATGGCCAGTGTTCCATGCCATGTTATGTTGTTTTGCTGTGTTGCTTGATGGCCAGTGTTCCCATGCCATGTTATGTTGTTTTTTTGCTTAATAGCAGTGTTCCCATGCCATGTTTATGTTGTTTTGCTGTGTTGCTTGATGGCCAGTGTTCCCATGCCATATCATGTTGTTTTGCTGTGTTCTTGATGGCCAGTGTTCCCATGCCATGTTATGTTGTTTTGCTGTGTTATTTGATGGCCACTGTTCCCATGCCATGTTATGTTGTTTTACTGTGTTATTTGATGGCCACTGTTCCCATGCCATGTTATGTTGCTTTACTGTGTTATTTGAAAGCCAGTGTTCCCATGCCATGTTATGTTGTTTTACTGTGTTATTTGAAAGCCAGTGTTCCCATGCCATGTTATGTTGTTTTACTGTGTTATTTGATGACCAGTGTTCCCATGCCATATCATGTTGTTTTGCTGTGTTGCTTGATGGCCAGTGTTCCCATGCCATGTTATGTTGTTTTGCTGTGTTGCTTGATGACCAGTGTTCCCATGCCATATTATGTTGTTCTGCTGTGTTGCTTGATGACCAGTGTTCCCATGCCATGTTATGTTGTTTTGCTGTGTTGCTTGATGGCCAGTGTTCCAGTGCCATGTTAAGCTATTTGTGACCTACATTCCGGTGCTATTTTATCCATGCAAGTGTTACTTGCTGTGTATGTGTAAGCTTGTCATTATTAAGTTCTGATGCTATATCTGATTTGCAATTGCCAGTGCAATGGTCCAGCGCTAAATCATTAAATGGATTGTGTTCGGTGTGCCATAATCTTCTGGCCAATGGTCCACACTATGTCTTCAATGACCATGATCCAATAGTTCTGGTCAATGGGCCCGTGTTAAATCATTCACTGGCTTGGTGCTCCAGTTTCCATTATTTAAATGACCAATGGACCAGCAAGATGTTGTTCAAATAGCCAAGTGTTCCATTCTTATGGCCAATGGTCCAGCACTACGTTATTCAATCCCCTAATGTCCATTTTTTAAACAGCCAGTCATTCAATGGTTGTGGGTTTTCAGTGTTCCATAGTCACGTCATAATCCCCCGAATGTCATTCAATTGCCACTGTTCCAATGCGCTTAGTTAACGGCCAATGTTCTAATGTTATCTACTAGAGGTGTGTCAACTGATGCTCTCCTTACCTGTTCTTACCTCTGCTTGGTTTGTGTTCTGCTGTCTCTTACTCCTCCTCACGTCTGGACCCCTCCGAGGATGTTTCTCAGTCGATGAACTGTCTTCCTAGCATGCAACTATGTTTTCCGTGGAGGACTAACTCCGATCCGCCCGGCTGGGACACTGTGGAGCTGGTCCTGTACAGGGTGTGGCGCTTTGCCCCTCTTCGAACCCCTCACTTGTCGCCCTCGCTGTCCTGGTAGGGACGGTCAGCGCTGATCAGCCGGCGTCGGTGGGCGCGGGTGGGGGGAGCCCCCCTGCTGGGGTGGGTGGACAGACTCGGCCCTGGGCTCGTAGTACACCTCCTCTGCGTACCGATTGTCCATCTCATACATGCTCTGGCGACCCCGCTGACGGCCCGTCCTCGCCCGTCGTCGTACCCCCGGATAATCCGCGGTCCCCGGCTCACCTCCCCCCCGGCTCATCCGCATGGCCCCGGACCCCAGACATCGGCCTCTGAATGTCTGGGGTACTGCCCCGATATCAGCTGTGGCTGCTGGTAATCATCAGTGTCCTCTGAAAAACAGAACAAGTCAATAGACGTGAGGACGTGTTCCCGAACACCCTGAGAGGCAGAGGGCGAATTCCGCCGTCGAAAGTTAACGAAAGAGCTCCGAAATCTTCTTTAAGGGGGGCAAAAAAATTGTTAAAATATAGAGAAAATCGCCCCCTGAAAAATTCTTCATTCACCCATTGGTACATACCAGCACCAAGAGATCCCGATGTTTAGCCAAATACCATTCGAAAATCTCACGACTTTTGAAATTAATCTTTCACAAGATCACATTTTAGAAATCCGTACATCATCCATCCTCAGCCTGAGTGACCACCACAGTGACATTCAACCTTGTCAATTTCAGCTATTTTTGAACAAATTATGGTTTTTTTAGTGCCCCTGAAAGCCCTCAAGTAGCCCCGAAACAGTTTCCGGGGGGCCATTTTTTTTCTAAAAATAGCCCCCTAAAATTGAAAAAGTATTTGGGACCCCTGCAGTGGGATTATCAGGTGGATTGACTCATGATGTGGATTACCAAAGTGGTTGCAGCTGGATAACGAAAGGGACCCAAGTCTACCCATCAGGCCCGGCACATTGCTAAAGCGTTTCAATCTGAGACCCTGCTAGGACACAGAATCATAATTACTACATTTATGCATAGTGTCCATTTTGTTTGAACAAATGGGTCGACCAAGTGGAATAGACACAGTTTGCAACAACAAGTGGAATAGACCACTTTCTGTTCCGAAGGAGTATTGCATATTTCCATAGCCCCATCCCTGGAGTCTACATCCAGTATGGGTGCTGGATATCTTGCCTTTTTCAGCAGGAAGCAAACTATTTGGCTAAGCCCCATGTGTTCATTATGATCACTGGGTTAACAGAATTTCCAGTGACATACAGGATATTTCGTCCAACTATCCATTCGGAGATAATCTTGCGCATGTTATTGTCCCCCGGTTGCTGGCATTTGTGAAACAATTCTGTACTTGGCAATCGGGCCACAGTATTTCAATAATTTAACTGAGGTTTTTGAGAAACTTCACATTAGTACTCCCCTTGTTTGGTTCAACATATAATTTCAAATCCAGGCTCTACATAAAGAAAACAAGTTGATATATTAGTTTCTAGCATTCACTGATTCCCAATCAAATAAGAAAACAGGAGAAATTCCGCGAAATGGGATAACTGATTCCACGTGTCATGTGCCACGTTCGAGATATCCTAATATTGGTACCTGGCCAGAATGTAATAATCCTCTTTAACTGCTAACGTACAACGCGCGGAGCGGTGTTTAATTCTGTATCTCCTAATTTGGGGGGGGATATATTCACTGTTTATTCTGAGGTTCTCATAGTTTGTTAATGACCTAATAGTTCAAGGGAATAATTTTTGATATATTTCTGTAAGTTATTTGCTGGATCAGCTAAGTTCTAACACAGTTATTGCATTTTTCTTACTGCATAATTCGGCGAGCTCGGAGCCACACAGTAAAACCTAGGACCGGGACGCACCTTGGAGAAGTTGTCACAAATGGACAAATTGGGCGCATGCCCTTGCTGTCACCCCGAACTGGCCGATTGTCAGTATAGGTTGAAGTCAAACACCCCTGAACGATATATACCTTCTGAGATGGGATTAAGTTTTCGTTGTAGTTGTCGTAAATGTCGTTGTTGTATTGCCGGTCACCATCGGGACCCTCGTCCACGACAGGCTCTCCATTGTCACTGCGGGGTTAGCGGCCTTCTGCAAGGCAGAGTAGTTCTTAAGGTGGTCGGCAGGTGGTTGACCCTGCATGGTATAGAAACGTCTGACAAAGCATTCAATACTTGAGGTTGGGGGGTACGGTAGGCTTGGGCTGATCCACTACCTAATCATGTGATCACAGATCTATCGCATTTACACAGAGGGCATTTTAACACAAGGGCATCAGGAGAGAAGAAGGCAAAATATGGTTCATGAAGTGGAGCCCTTGCACCCCTTGGTCCTTTATGTTATTTGGATAGCTTGAATGGCATGATATAATGATGGCTAACGACTGTTCTACTGCATTATTTCCCATTTACAGTCCACCTTAATAATTTTTTTTATTATCTTGGACACTATAAATAGCCTACTATCTAGGCAATGAGGTTAATTTGTCTGTCCTGGTTGACTTTGTGAAAAAAATTGCCGTCCCGATTGAGCGATTAGCCATCCCAGAGACGGGGAGAGTGTCCCTAGCTGAAAGCCTTGGTACCAACATTCTCGATGGCCATACTGTTCTCTGAACTGCACTGAGAGAACTGTCATAACCACTACATCCCATGCCATGCATTCCCCGCAATTCCTTTCCCCAGCCCACCTAGGCCTCACTTTCACTCACCTCAGGGCTGGTGACCCATTACGTTGGCCTCTATCGTCATCCGTCTGTCCCAACCTTCTTAGCGCCTCGTAACCTTTGTGCTGGCATGGTTCGATACTCATCAATTTCCCGGGTTGGAACAAAGGACATTATCATGGGAAAAATTTGAATTAACGAGTGTGTTTTGGCCCGTGGCACAGGGCATTTTCCCAGACTAATTACATTGTTCCCTGGGTTCCTTCATTAAAGTGGTTAAAGGAGGTCTCATAGAGTTGAGATACCGGGGTCAAACACGGGTCTGATTTTAACCAGGAATTTACCGGCATGGTCTCTTTCATTTTTGTGTCGTTCAGTTATAGTGTCAAGACAACACATTATAGTATTCAGTACTAGTTCCTCATTTGGATCATCATATACAAGATCTCGATCCCCTTTTCTCTCTTGCTAACAGGATTTGAGGCATGACCCCTGTGACCAATAAATTTTCAACACAAAAATCCATAGAGACGTAAAAAAAAACGTTTTACAGCTGTTGTTTATCGATATTGCAACAGCTGTGTCTGCGGCCCATAAAGGAGGTGAGGTTATGAATGAGGTGTGCACTCCGGGGTTCTGACCCAACTCCCCCCCCCTCCTCCCAACATATCTCGTCATCCCATGGTTGCAATGTGTGTTTTGTACAGCCAACACCGACCTATATCAAGGGTTTGCCCCTGACCCCTCCTCCAGCGTATCGTTAAGGACAACTGCAGGCTATATTTTAATTAATAAGATCATCATGCAATAATAATGATGTCATAAACTTGTGCCCAACCCGGGAATTTCTGTTTCCTATAATTTCAAAATAAGGGGGATTCTCCCTTATTTTCTCTGCATGATGGACCAACTTTCCTAGCCAATAAACTCCACATAGGAACATTGTATTGGAATAGGGTTTGGACATTAGTTTTTTTTTATTTCCCACTCTTCACCCTAACATTGGTTTTCCAACTGTGGTTGTTCTTTGATGAGCAAGGCTTCCGATAGTTCGGAGACACCTGCTGATTCTGTATTGTAAAATTCAAGAGAATCTCCCAGCTTGCCTCTGACAAAATCAACAGTATGCATAATCCGGTGTGTATGTGTGTGTGGTGTGTGAGAGATTGCCCTAGTAGAACCAGTGTGTATAGAGGAGTTTTGAGTAGAACCCAGTGTGTAATAGAGGAGTTTTTTTTAAAGGAATCCCACCTGCGGTGGCTCTCTATTGGCATTTGATCTTGATAAGGAAATTAGATAATGAACCTGTGACTACTAAAGGCTCTAGCTAGTCCAAACCCAAAAGCCAAAGGGCTTATAGTCTCGACATCCCCATTTTTTCGTTACCTTACAGATGACCTTTCCCTACCGCAGAACAGTAGGATTAGTACACAGTTTGTTATTTTCCCGAACCAGCCCAATGTTGAATAGCCCTGTTTCATATATTTTTGATAATGATTTTTCTATTGATCCATTGATCTGACACTTTCTCCGTTTTGATTGTTTTTTTGGTTGAGAGATGGAATTTAACAGAGAATAGATAAAGACACAGAGCAAATTGGTTTGTCAGCTTTTTAGGAGTGCTAATTGGTTTGAAGAGTTGTTGCAACAGTTACACTACTATAAGTAAGAGGCTGGTGGCCTGTTTTATCGTTTTTTTTGGGTTTTGGCTTCTCAGGGCTACTACAACCTTACAGGCAAATTGACACTTGTGAAAGTGAACTGCCATCCAGTTCGTTCATTGCTGTTAAAACCACAAAATCTCAGGTGAGGTTCTACGAGGCGGCTAGGGTTCTTATGGGCAGTCCACAAATTTGTCCATGAAAGCATCCAAATGAGGGCCTCCAAATTAGACAAGGATTTGGAGGCTCTTTTGCAGCTGGGGATCTGAAGGTACTACTGATTTAATTTTCTTGTTTACTATCTGCGGATGGTGGTTTCTCTGCATAGATGGTCACAACATAAGAGCCTCTTCCCATAAAATGAAAAAAAATCTGCACCGGAGATATCCATTCATGTGAAAGGTCAGTGAAAGTGGAAACTACTCTTCTTTTTTCAACTGCATCATTTGCCTTCAGAACTAGCGATAGGTTGAGAAGAACGTGGTTGCTAACCCCACATCACAAATTCCCCCAAACTCCTTGGTTTCTTTTTTTTTTTTAGATATTTTTTATTTCAATCAAGTCCCTGACTGATGATTGCATCTCATACCCTTGAAATTAGGGTGCAACTACCTGCCAATCCACATCACCATAGCTTGTGTACAGGGATTCAAGAGGTAAATTTTTGCATCGATTCTGCATTTATCAAGTTTTCTTTCTCCTCCGTCCCCTGTGATGTCATAAGGACACTACATAATAGTAGGTGTTTCTCATTTTCACTGTCCTATCATTGGATTGGAAGTCATGAGACAGTGAATTGTGGTCTTCTTAAAACTCAACAGAAGAGACACATTCTCCAAAGTCATTTTTGCACTGACCTTTACCAGGTGAAACTGCAGTGGTGAATAGCTACTAACACAACGGCCAGCACATAGTACTATGACTCAGGCAGCCATACAACGTGACTTCTGAGGGGCTAGCACTCGTAAATAAACTCATCACCGGTGGAATGAAACCCCCCTCAATTTACATTGAAAAAAAAACCCCCCCCAAAAAAACCCCCTTGTCATCACCGCATGCTCTCAGTGCCTCAAACTGCTGCCCATACTTCCAGGCATTTGATTAGCCGTAGTTGACTTCAGTCCACCTGACATGATGATAAATTGTATCTATGATGGCGCAAAATCCCACGGATGTAAGTCAAAAAGGCGCATCTAATAGAAAAACTACAACTGGTTGAGGGCGACCTTCATTTCTTAGAATCAGTTCTAAATAGAGGAGTTTTCAATTTTGATTTGCAAGTACTGAAGTTGTGCTTGACAGATGTTTCTCAGGCTACTGTTTCACAGTCTTTTGGGCTCTTCTGACAAAACCTATAGCCAGACACAAGGACGAATGGGAGATTGTAACCAGCCCATTATGGGCAACAAAATTCCCAATTTTTTTCCAACCACCCCAATAGGGTTTCTGTACTCTTATAAGGAAGCTACACACTAATTTAATGTTTTTCCCGACTTTGACCCTTGGGTGACCTCAGATTAACATCTGCGACCTGACCCCCAAAACAATAGGGTTCATGTTACTCTCTCATGGGGAACCCACATACAACATAAGTATGAGCATCATCCATCCAGGTGGGGTCGAGTTAATCGGGTTTACGAGCATGACGTCACCACCACACACTGGTTCATGACGCATAGATTTCCTCTGATTCATCAAGGATCAAAGAGCATAAGATAAGCTATTTCCCATCCGTCGAACCATGTACAAAAGTTGAAGAAGTCAGAATGCAGAGATTTGACATTTAGAAAGCAGAATTCTTGCCTCTACCCATCCTTGAAGCATCTCTCTCTCCACATTAGTTAGGATGACTTCCTGAGGACCCATCTCACACCTCTCCAGAGACGGTGAGAACGTACCAATACCATGCTCCACTAGTCTAAATAAACAACATTGATTTGGAAGGTACATTCAGCCAGAGCCTAATCTGGCGGACTTTGACTGATGGAAGCTCCCCCCTTGCAACTAACCTGTTAGGCTTGATCCAAATGCAGGCCTAAGCTCCACATGCCGGGTCGCACAAGGCAGTGGTCTCAGGAGTGGCTACAAACTCAAAGTCTCTCCCTCGACTCCCTCGAGAAACCCGGTCCTTGAGCTTTCAAGTATGGGCATAATGCCTACAGCCACACAAATATACACAGGCATATTTTTACATGATTGCCTTGTTATACCCTCAGATATTTCCCTTTCAGTCATTGAAAATATTTGCCCACACAAAAGGACAATGGCACTTTAGAGGCAATTTGGGGACCAACTTGGGTTCCACATGTAACACTTACTTTCTTGCCAGGCAGACATGATCTACCTGACACTATGCTACCAGTTTGGCACTCTACATGAAATTGAGTTTTCTTTTTTCATTGTTCTGTGAATTGACCGCCTTCAGCAAGTGATTTTTTGACAATTTTTGGTTTTTGGTAGGTGGGGGGTGGAGGAGGGCCTTGGTGTACACAACGTTCAATATTTCAGAAGTGGAAACAGCTGCAGCTGCAGGATTTGTGTTCACATGATTGAAGACGACCATGCCATTTTTCCCCTAGCTAGTATGACCCATATCCCCAATGCGTACCACAGCGGCAATGCTTATGATTGGCCTCACGGGAAGGCAATGCCAAGTTATTCACTGGTTGTGTGCGGGCAAGCCGTCTCTCCTCCCGCATACCCATGGACCTAATACACGTAACCTCCAACCCCCACCCTCCCCTGGCCTTCTCACTTTTATCCATTTTTTCATTCTGCCATTTTCCTACTGGTCTCCACTGTTCATGTATTTTATTGTTTTGTACAGCATGCCATACAATGTCAACACATGAGTATAGGTGGTAGACAAAAACTGAACGACCACACCACCCTCCTGCACTATGGACAAACATGTCAAAGCCGAGGTGTCTCGCTGGTTGCGTGGATCAGTGTTTCTTTCATCAGCACCACCCTAAGAGGGCGTAATAACTGGATTAGCAATAGCAGTTTCGCTAGTCGAATTGGCAAGTTCACTGATCATTTCACTAGCATATTGGGCATCTTCCTTGAAATAACAATACACACTGTTTTGGGAAATCCTATTTTTTTTAGCCAAAGGGTGATATTCAAGTTTTGCTGAATTATTATGCCCTGCACTTAAGAAACCAAGAGGAATCCGATGTTTTTGATTGGAAGGGGACCATTGGCATACATACACACACACATAAGAAAAAAAATAGTGACCACTTATGTTTTTTCTAATTTCTATTGTATCACTATCAAAAGACAGACACACCAAGAACACATGACACCATGGTGTAGCTAGAGAAATTTGAGTGCCGGACATTCTGCATCTTAATTCTGTAAAGATTCTTCAGGATACTGTAGCGCCGGATGCGCAGCGGGTAATGGCCGGGGCCCAGGTCCAAACCGAGGGGCCCTACTGACTATTTTGTGACATAATAATGTCCCTCCTCATGGAGCCCTATATTGTGCCTAGACAGTAAATCCATGACTAAAGAGAAAAAAAAAAAAAAATTAGTGCCGGCGGCTGGCTCCTGATTCTGCTCGAGTGCCGGGCGCCCTACCCGAGTGCCGGGTACCCCCGCCCGGCGCCGCCCATCGTAGCTACACCCTGATGACCACTATGTCCCCTCTCCTTACAACTGAGTAGAAAACAAATGTACAGATAGAGAGTGAAGGGTGGGTAGGGGCAGGTCACGGTATATTTTCATCTGCAGTTGTCACATTGAGGTCTGTTCATGTGTTTCCACCCAAACTCTGGTTAACCAGAGGCCGACTGGTGGGGGGTGCCACAGTCCCCATACCCCCCCCCCCCCCAATTTACGCCCCTGGCTGTGATGCTAGTTGCATCAATTTATTGAGATCTCTACCGTTTCCCTTTTGGCTCTCGTTGGGATGGACCAAACTTGCGGTAGAGGTAGGTGGAACCCTTGGTCCAAGGTGAAATTAACCACAAGATGAAGATGATTTTGAATTCGTATAAAGTGGCAATCTATGGGAGAAAGGAACAATCCAAAAGCTTGGTTCCAACTTATTTCTTTTTCATCTTTGGCATAATTCATAGATATAGAAGCAATACCCTTGTGTGGAGTATGGAAAATCAATATACAGACAAATGAACGGTTTGCACTGCCATCGGTCCTACGAATACACCTTGATTTACTAGGAAAACCTGCAAAATTTGTCCGCTACAAAAACACGGGAAAAGAACTTCACCTGAAAATCGTTTGGCACTCTATTATGCGTGGGAGGCATCCATTGTATACTTTTATAGGAACGCTTTGACTGGCCCCCGTTCCGTTGATAACTACATTCTATGCTACATGACACGTTTTCATGCATGAGACAACAACCCCATATGAGACAGCAAAGTACACTGTGTGTGAAATAATTTGTATTATCTATCACGTCCTTCTGTTATACTTGTCTCACAGATCAGACAGTGAAAGGCTTCCCGTTCAGTCAGCCATTAACCCCACCCCCCCCCACCGTCCCTTTTCCTTGGGTAATAATTAGGATGTTAGAGGTAGACTTCATTGATGCAAATATGTCAGCAAAGGTGCTCAATACAGGTAAGAGAAGCAAACCTATCCAGTACATCATCCCACTTCACCTGTGAAAGAGTAAACCAGACAACAGCTCAAGGCACTGATTAGTATATCAATCAGTATACTCCAAACTTGGATCATTTCTATCGACATTTTCCCTTTCGATTAAGAATTCGGTTCTGTTTATAGTCTGTATCAAGGGCAGCGCCTCTTCACAATCGACTAGCGACTTAATCCTCTGGTCATTGGTACCGATGAGACCTTGCCTGCACCACCCCTATGCATTCACCACGACCGCTACACCACTCTTGTCGTTCCGCACTCGCAGGACTGACTTTTACACGTGGTCGCGTGAGACATTTGAGAGACTTTCCTTGTCTACCCAGGAAAGCACATAAAAATCAGGTCCACTTGACCTCGGTAACTTTGAAATGAACTACCTGTTGTTCAGACCAATTGGAGTCCACATTCTCCATATTTTTGTTGAATAACCACAAGTTGAGAACTGCTTACAGGATGCAGATTTGATCTTCTGTGACTTTGAATAGCTTCATTGTGTCTAGGAATAGCAACAGTCACCACCCACAATTTTTGTTCAAGATCGTAAAAAAAGACCTCCCAGTGAATCTTGGGACCAACTTTTGTCCCCACCCACCAAGTTCGTGCACTCGGACTGTTTTTCCCGTAAACCCGCAAAATAGAGGGATAGCCAGTCTTACAGTTATGCCCACTTTGAAATCATTCAATATTTACTACGGGGCTCACATGTTTACCAAGTTTCAATCGATCGTGAGGAGCGTTTTAAAAGAATACTGCACTATGCCTATCTGTAAATGTGGGCAAGCATTTAGAAAATCTGAACTTTCAAAACAAGACTTTTTGAAATCAAAATAAATCTGAATGCTCACATCCCTAGTTGATTATAGCACATTGGTCCACTCTCTCTCTTTTTCAACATCCCTTATCCTCATTTGGGGATCTACATCAGTGAGAGACCTCAAACCAACCTCAGATACACGATGAACACGAGCCCTATGTGCAATTTATCGCCACATTCCTCCTCTCTTCACTCAAAGATTCATGTCCCTTTTAATTTACCCTGTGTGTCCGTGGCCTCAGACAGTTCTAAAACCCTAACGATTCCCGGCGCCCACTAAAAGCAAGTGTCACTCGACTGAATGACATCCTCCCACACTCCGAACTTTTTCCGGGGGATTATAGGGTGAGCACATGTCCATGTATAATACATCGCTTTGGATAATTAGAGGACTCGCTGGATTGATCAAACAGGACTTAATTATTGCTGGGTGATTTCGTGAAATAATACTCCGACAAAGCAGCTTCTGGTGTTTTATGTTGAGGTGAACTCGAACTGGAGTGACAAGACTGGGCTGGGCTTGCTTTTCCCGGGGATGATTCCATCGTGCCTGAAACAGTCGTTCAGTCCCCTTGCACTCAAGTCAGTGAACACTTTGGGCAAGTTCAACATAATCCGGAATACAATAGGCCTGCAATCCCGCTGCTAGCATGGAAGTGTCCCGGTACATTCTACACCAGTGGCTCCGGACCAGGCGGGCTTAGCGCCCCAAAAGGGTCCTTCCAGCATATATTGTTCGATTAACGGAAATGAAGCCGAACATGGAACGTCTCTAATGTTTATTTACTGCCCATCATTCTCAGTGCCAATTTTTGACCACAATACGACTCATAATCACAAGTGTATGGCCTGTGTTTGACAACGCCATCGCAATATCCCAGCAGGTTAGGGTTGTTGCTGTTTTCTGGCCCAGTCAAACCATACTGAGAAGGCTTGCTTAATTGCTCAAAAGCATTTGTACATACAGGTAACGTGATGATGTTTCAGAAAATCTGCCAGTGCTGTCGAGGAGAAGGTTTTCATACGAAGGAATACTGGAATACTATCTCCGGGAGCTCATTATGAACCTGGAAAGGGCCATTGCATCGATCTGGGGTCCTCATTTTCCCCAAAATATTTGCTCTGGGGCCTATCACTGGTGCTGCTTCTGGTCCAGCCTAGTCTTCCCGGACAATTTCAGCCGCCCCTGGCAAAGTTCTGGGTATTCACTGGTCTAAATTTGGAGGCTTACCAAATTCCAGTGTGATAGGCTGAGAGGCTAGACTAAAGATCATAAACACAAACAGCTCCTGTCAAGAAGTCGCCCCAAAACAGAATTTTATAACTCCCAACTGTCACAAAATCTCACACAACACACATAGTGGTGGAAAAATAAGGTGTGAAAGTCCAGAAAGTTGTAACCGTCCATTTTATTTTGCCAAGTCCGCAGCAACCCAAGCCTGTAGGCTGACTGAGGACTGGGAACATGCGCGTTAAATCCTCTGGTTGGAAATTATGCCAGTTCCAGAAAGCCTAGCTTCCATCAAACAAACGTAGGCTAATACTGCAGTTCAGTCATCCCTCCCCCACACAAGCATGAGAAGGGATGCAGGCTGCATTGAAGGGGGTAATTACTCACTCTTGCCCTAGTTGAATGCTGGGATCTGCTCGGCGGCTATATTTGAGGCCATTCCCAGCAATCTTCATGCCCCCTAGTCTATTGATCAGACCTATCCAGAAGAGACATGAGCATATGACTGGGTCACCTTTTACACCACCTGTCACTCTCAAATCACCCAGACTCCCCAGTCAAGCAACCTGCCCTGGTCTGACCTATCCCCAGCAACCCTAGCCACAACACGGTAAGGCCAACACTGGAAATGTGATGCTGAATGATGAATATGGAAATGATCAATACCGTATTCATTCGATAGAAGCACAAATGGAATTTTTGGCAGATTTTATGACTTTTGTGATCCTAATAGGGTCACACGCTTCAAAACTGTTTAACCACTGTTGTACCTGACAAAATACTTTTGGTATGAAATAAATGCAAACTTGTGATTTTGGAACTTAGGGGGGGGGGGGCGGGAGGGGGGAGGGTTCAGTCGGTTAGCTTTGGGGGTTGCCAGAGCATCAACACCCAGTAGTCTTTCCACCTTCACAATGTCAGGAGTATGACTCGTAGAACGTATCCAGCACTCCAAGCTAGACTTTTGTGGTATCTTTAGTAATGTAGCATCGCTTACTTAGGTTACCAGTTCCACGAGACAAACCGTCTAATAACGCGAATGTTCTGAGATTGCATCCGCGCAGTACACATCTACATTAGAATGATACGTTATCACGTCTACGTGCGAGGCATGTACAACCGAGATTTGGCATCAGTGCCCTACCAATAGCCTAGAAAAAAGAGAAAAGTCACAAGTCACCACAACCTGTGCTGTGAAGGCGATGGCACGCATGCTGTATTGATTCATTACATGCACAAACTGGTACTTTTCACATCCAGTTGCTCCTACTAGAATTTGTTTGCCACAGCCCTCCCTACAATTTAACGGTCGAGTGACAAAAAATGTATGTTGCTGAGACAAGTACCCATGCAAATGTGATCACGTGCCTCCGTGTTGCTCTAATAAGATTCTTGCACTGGCCTGCCATGGTCTTATCAAGTCAATATTAATATTACTGCAGCACCATGGGCCTGACTCATTCCCTAATCCCAGAGGTATAACAACATTAAGGTAGTTCCAGGGCGAAATCCGTGGGTCATCGGAGAAGATGACCGGAAATTAGGAAGAAACTTCCGTTTTTCACTCTAACCTGATTCTAACGGTGCCACAAATACAAACTGTAAAACGAGGGTGCTTCTTATTAGACATGACCCTCTATTGGAATGCCATGTTATATTGTACTGTTAACTCCAGATCCTTTGGGATCTCTCTTCTTAACAGCTTTGTATGACTGGTAATCGGATACAAGGTACCCAGCGTTAACCTGAAAACAATCAACAAGCCAAGGATTCGTTATATACATCTTGTTTCTTTTATTTCATTTCATTGATACAGGTACACACAACAAAATAAATTACATGAATTACACTACCCTCATGCCAGGTTTACCTCAGATCGAATCCACTCAACCAAGTTAACCCTGGTGTTACTCACAATTTATTGAGATCAGTTTCATGGTTTCATAGTAAATATCTCGCAAGCATGTTACACAAACAGAGAGAGACAATGCACAACAAACTGAACTGAATCTTGCCAAGTCTCTTCCCAACGTCTTTCGACGAGACAATCCCAGTAGAGCACTAGAGAGTTCGGAACATGCTTGGCTATGTTAATTTCTAGCCCGCCTGGTTTGACAATCCAAAGTCACATTCCTTTAATAAACATTCTAGCTTTGACTGAAATGTAAACTTTACTTCAACCTTGATCCAGATAATCATATTACACTAGAATTCCAAGTAACCCTACCTCAGCCTGTCCAGTGTCCTGAAATAAGACAGATCGGGTTATACAGCACCATAGAATCAGACACGGTATCTCCCCGAAATCAAGGTGTCCACAGACCACATTAGTGGATATGGGGTGGGTGGGAAGTTTACCTTCAATGGACGTCAAGATTATCTCACTTTTTGTTTGTCAAGACAAATTCAGTCGCACACCAACTTCAGTAGATTGGAAAAAGTCAAAATCACACAAATTATTCAGTTGACCTCCGATGACCTACATGCCTTTTGATCAGGGCAAAATGCCAAACCCCCTCTAGACAATTTTAGCGGCAAACACTTAACTTTAAACCACTAACCTGTGCAGTATGCCCACCTACGAGTTAGCTAGATCTGGCTATTTGTAGTGGGCCCTAAAATGGCCACGATGACGGGCCACCCATGTCCATCCATTCTTCAAATTACCCACTCGCATACACTTGTTTTTTTTTTGTGTTTTTTCCCTATTACAACAGGCTTCATTCAGCTCAATTCTCAATAAACTGTTTGATACGTTGCAAGGAGCAGTATGCCCAAAAAATCTTCCGAAACTCCCCTGACAAGTTTACACATGGCCACCAGCACAAACCTCTACGGATGTTCCCTTATACTTATCAACCACAACACTGTTTTCTATACTCCCTAACTGTTTCAATAGTGGTGCTCTGTGCCACTTACAACCATGAACAGTCATAATTTAACAAGGACACTGACTTTTTTTTTCAGCATGCAGTCACCACCTACCAGATGGTCCCTAATGTCGTTCCCAGTACAGGTGTAGGAACAGCCAGACCGCCAAATGCCTTGCAAATTGCCGCCAGAATTAACTCAGGGATCTGGAGTAGGAGTAAGGAGCCAAACGTTGCCAGAAAGGTAAACATTCCCCATTATTGGAGAGCACTCTGACATTTGTTTCCGGAAAGCTAACACCCCTCACGAAACCAGTCTCATGAAAAATCCCTGGGAGGTTCATAGGACCCCAGCAGGTGCCTGAATGAATTGTTTATCATATAGGCGGAAACATGGCTCGCTACTACTGGGCGCAGATCATCGAATTCTCGTTCACGAATTTCAAAACAACACTCCCTGGCTGCAAACTGAACGTAGCAGTACGAGTTGTGGGAAACAGGTTGATACCAATGTTCTGGTTCTTGAAATTAAAAAAACGTCTCTGTTCTAATCATATTATATCCCACCTCAATGCGATTATGCTGATTTTCCCTGAACATCTGTGGCCATTGCCACGTCCACCTGAAGTTTTTTGCTTGGCGCACCATTTCTCCAACATGTTGTATGATGAGTGAAAACTTGGCCGCATGTCCGTCATGATGAGATCTCCGGTGGGTCGAAGAACGTCAGGGGTCTACATGTATACTAGAGCTTGCGATTTGCATGAGTTGTATATGATTTGAAAATCAGTTGATTGTAGACTACACCTTGTCAGGACTAAGTAGAGGTCCATAGCATAGAGGTCAGATCTGCATAATTCATTGCAAATTTTCAAAAATTTTAACACTGTAGGACCTTGACCTCAATGTTTGGAAACATCCCAGATGACCCTTCTTATCAATTGGAATAAGTGTCACCATGCATCAACCAAAGATGTAGGGTAGCAATTGATTCAATTAAAAAAACAGTAAATAGAAAACTATTAATAGCACACCGTATTTCAAATCCCTGGGTAATTTTCAGACAAATCCAATCTTCAACAAACACCATTTCATTCAGGACGGGGGGGGGGGGACCCTAGCATGAAGGAGGGCATATGCCCCCATGTCCTCTTCCCTACTGGTTGTGATGCTCGCCCTATAGTACGGGACGCAGACCATGCTCGTTTTTCATGAGATGCCTGTTAGTTTTTTTGTTTTCTTTCAGACAATGACCATCGACCCTGTTTTAAACATGCACATAGCTAAAAAGAAGGCGGAATGACAGACATGACCACAGACAGACAGCCCATACACACAGTGAACTCATTGGGAGAGAGCCAGTATATAAAAATAGTATGTCTTTGTAGCAAATTCACAATCAGAACATGAACGTTTATAAATCACAAGATTGAGGAAATGCAATTTCTGGGCAAACATTCTCCGACCAATTCAACATGCCTAATTAATAGTAGTGAACACTCTAGCTTCTGACATTAATTTGCCTACTGAAAACTGATATCCTAATCGAATCGACCTGAATGAAAACCATCAGGCAGGGCAGCGTGACTATTCGGTGGCCAGCTCCGGAAAGAATACCCGGACTTGGCCTGGAGGCTCCAATTACAGCAATGCACCACCCCGTCAATGGCTATACATGAGCAACTTTCCGGGTTCTTGCCGTGTTTGAAACACTAAATAGTTTAGGATCGCAGCCTAAACGCAATAATTGCCGAGCAGGGGCCAAGAAAATGAATGAGCGAACACTGACTTGCCATGTTCAGGGATGTGGAAGGCTGCCTCTGGCTACTTAGTGAAAATGATAATCAACCACATTCTCTAGAGCAGCGAGTCCAATCAACAAAAACCCTAGGGTTTGTGAACTCACTGCAGTCGTCATACACTGTACCATATGCCTAAGTCCTAATCTAGCTCCTAATCTGGCGGAAATATAAGATGCCCTGCAACCCAATTGACCAACCCTCCGTCATATTTCTGCACCAGATTCAATCATCGGGTGTGCTCCAAGTTCTGGTGTCAGGATTCGGGCCCCCCCTTTAGAATCTCTCCTAATTCTTTTCCAAATACTTACCCATATTGCAACATTGCACTAGATTTACCACCATCAGCGCAACCCGTCAATTTGAAGAGCTCATCTGGCCACACCATCCTCCTAAATTGGCCAGTCTACGTTACTGGACCATTCAGCCCGGCAAATATGTTATTGCAGATATTTTTCCGGGCCTAATGACAGTTAGTGGCCAGCGCCTAGCTAAAAGAATACCAGATGCCAGCGGCTATTAGGTGGTTAACTGCAAATGTAAGGCCACAGGAATTAAATTCATAGATTTGCGTCCACCGCCCGCATGCTCCTGACGCTACCAGCTCAAAACTTTCATTATTGAAAAAATATTCATTAATAATATTACCAGTTTTAAAAAAAAAAATATATCGATCCGCCGCCAACTCCGCTAGCACGCTTCGTCGCGGCTGCTACGATTTTGCGTAGGCGTATGCACTGTATTTATGCACAAACTAAACAACTGTATTTTCAATCACTCACATGGGAATTTTCTGCAAAATATACATCAACGTTCAGCGACATCGACGCGATCGATGTTCGGCAGTGTAGTGCGAGTGTCCTTGGTTAGTTTAAACATGTTGAGAAATTACAGGGCTCTGATTAGTGGCGGTCAGATTTCTAGGCCTCAAGTGGGTACCAAACAAAAAAAAAAACAACAATATCCAGTCGCGCGAACTAAGGCTGTTTTTATACAGACTGCACGCACGTGGTAATCGTATTATAAGATTGTGGTGCGGGCTGTAGAGTAAACAGAGTATATTATTATTCCACTGCGCTGTGAACACTGTAAAATGAAGACATTTGACACTGAAAATGTGATTTCAGCCCAGAAGTATTTTTATATAGCGCAAAAGAGCGAGGCGGGAGGTATACAAGGAGAGCTCAAAGTTGAATTAAACTGAGTGATACAAAGCTGTGTGTTGTACAGTTATACCAGAACAATAACGATCCCTGATGTTTTTTCTAGATATACGCGAATAACCGGTACCAGCAAACCGACCCGTTGCACAGGCATCGGTACTACCGTTTCCGCAAATCATCAGTACAAACATAACAAGCCGCAACCCTAAAATAATTATAATGAGATATAGTAATATACACTGTTTGGTGACGATGAGACTGATACTACCCATAATGCGAAGGTGGTGAATGATCTGCCGAGTTCATCAGAGCCGACATACTGTAAGTGTCGCATCAATTGATCAACGGACGGGTGTAGGCACTGCCTATGTGACTGCCACGTGTACAACGTTAAAAAAAATGATTCTAAACGATGAAAAGAAGTCATCATCGACTGTAAATAATGCAGATTAAAATCATGAATAAGAATATTGAAAAAAAACGGCTGTGTTTTCATTTTTTCTCGTACGCAAATTTATGACTTTCATTCTCTCGGCCAAGTGGTAAAAAGTAAGTATCATTCATTGAATAAATTGGCTTGTACGGAGAAGTCCTAGGAAACAATGTTTTTGAATAACGTTCCTGTTAACAGGGGTCACTGGTGGCACCAAATTGCTTGACAGATGGCCAAGGGTCAACCGAGCAAAAAGGTGGAAGGGTGGCCAGCATCACATCCCACAGAATGGGGGCGGGGGGAGGGATGTATGTGTACAATAATACCATTATCCTCGAAACACCTATTGTTCAGGTCTTTGTTACTAAATTACCAATCCCACCCTTTTTGCCTAGTGGACCCAACTGACCCATGCTAGTGTTCTACTACACTGAAACTTTGTGACCTAATTTGCCCTCTCAGTCTCAAAAATCACTTTTCACATATATACCGCATTTGATATCCCAGATGGGGCAAAAGATACCTTCATTTATACATGTACTCATTTCACTTACCAATGAACGTGAGAGATTTCTCACAGATCCTGGAGGCATTGTTTATGCAGCAGCCTCCTGAATTGTGCCAGTATATCTCGCTCCTGCCCCAGCAGAGTTGAACTGACTGGATAGAGGAATATTGAGAATCCTCTGGTGTTGTGTAAATTTCAATTACGCTTGTCCGCTCACATTTGATGGCCTCTAATAATCAACTGCAACCCGGGCGGAAAAAGGCTCGCTCAATATCCCTTGGCGTGGGTGTGTGCACGCTTTAGGGGGAACAGGCTAGGAGGGATAGGGAATTACTCTGTGATGTTTTATATTTGGAAAAAGGATTTAGAGCGTACGTTTTCTGGGAAAAATTGCGCACTTTTATAATTAACATGGAAAGAATTTGCGAGACATTCAATTCAAGAGATCATAAAACCCAGTACATATTAGAACTTGACATGGTCCGGGTAAACCACTCATAAGTTTGTCCATGCTGTGAAATGTCACATATATGATGACTTGTGCTTGTTTGTTTGTTCGCACTGTACTGTATAATATCCGTAAACTCTAATGTGTACTCCTTCCCGCCATACTCGTTGCCTTGATAAGATAAGTGTAAACTGCTTTTCAAAAACCATACCATTGGAAAACAGCAGATTGAGCATGATTGCAAAAGATTTTTCAGATTTTCATTTCCTCCGGTTGTCGTGCTATTAGTATTCTTACTATTTACGATAACACTGATGACACAAGCTCATTTGATATTACAGCGGAATTCTCGGCGTTTGTCCCATAGAACCCTCCCCCCAGGGAAATGTCTCCCACTGTGCAGGGAGAGGGGTTCTAATATATACCTAGTACCTCACGAACGATTTTGTCAACTTCACAGCCTAGTTATTGGACCTGCAATGCAACGGGCATATCTGACAAACTCTTGTTTCTTTAGTGACAAGTCTAGGAAACAATGGTTCCTGATCCGTTCCTTTTAACAGGTCAGTGGTGGCCCAAATTTGCTCGACAGGGGCCAGGGACCTACCAGAGGGGGGCCAGCTACACATTGCCTGACACATGACGCCACCTCAGCCTTTTTGACCCAAACATAATTTTGGTCAATTTCCCCATGTCATTCATGGGGAAAATAACCCAACCCTCCCATACCAAATTTCGATGTACAGTACGTGCCTGACTGAAATGGACTTGCAACCCAATTTCTGCAGTGTGTCTGTTCCTCTGAACACCTTCAAACCAGTTTTGGTGCATGGAAAGAGAGGAGGTCTGGGTACCACAGTTCAGGGGGACAGCGGTGGGACTCCCCAAAACAAAAAGGAATTTGCCCCTCCATAGCAAACTGTTGAAGATCATACTTATTAACTGCTGTGTGTTTTTCTGTTATTGCAGGTCAGGCTAAAATTTACACTAGTTCAGGCTAAAAATTTAACACTACTTCTCCTCGAGAACTATGAGAGTATTATTAGGGTTCTCAAAGTCCTTTGTTTATCATTCAGACCCACTTTAGGAAACCCAGACTCAAGGATACATGCATGCCATGCCAGATAAGCGGCCTTTAACGACATTGAAATAGCAACACTGATTGCCAACGAGTCCAATTGCTGATTTGACGATTCACAATGAAAGTATGTATATTTTCATGGTCACAATATAAGGAGGGTGGTAGGAAGAGGGGGAGGGTGGTGGTCAGGGGACTGGGGTCCTAGATGGGACCAAACCTTTTTCCACCACAGATCCGGAAATAAGAGGTACCAATCCCCCCCCCCCCTCCCCCCATTACTTTTTTCTCAAAATGCATATTATATAGGAATTATGCAGACAGCATCACCCATTCCAGAGCATAATCTAAAGGCCAATATCAGGATATGTTATGAAGAGGCTAATATAATGCTCTCCAAACCTGACTGGACAGTTCGTCACAGGCCTTGAAGATTTGTGCACGTGTTTCTGAGATCGAAAAGATCATGCAATAATAAAGGATGTCATATTTTGCACAACTCTGCAAATATTCTGTGTTTTCCATTGAAATTACAGCATTAATTTCACTTTGAAAAATAATGAGTCCATGAGAGAGGTGGCTTACTGTAGTATTTTGTTTTTTTTTTTTTTTTTTTTTTTGGCAATGGTAGGTGCGGATGGGTACTTTGGTTAAAGGACAATATCTGTGGAATGTTGAGTTATCAATACATGGAACAATTGAATGCATAACATAGTTATTTGTGTTGATAAACGGTAAGTTGTTATTGGGCAAGAGGTATCCTCTCTTTCTTCTTTGCATTATGGACCCCAAAATTGTAACTCTAACATAGGAACATTGCATACATTGGGCTTTGGATCTATATTGGGTTTCCATTTCCCCACAATACATCCAATGTATCCAAGCCTGCAGATATAGAAGATTGGAGCATTATAGCGATGAGCTACATGATCTTGGAGTGCCGAACAGGCGAGTAAGCCTGACTTTGAACACCGCCTTGCCTTAGTCCCCCCCCCCCCTCTCCCTCCATGCCGGGGACCACAAATTCCTGCGAGTTCCCCCATCCCCTTGTTAACGTCTGTTTACCCCCATTGTACAATGGGACAATACATGGAACACTTTGAAGCCAAAACGCTGGGGGCACCTCTTTCCGGCCCCAAAAGTAGGTTAATTCTAAATTGAAAAGGGAATCAACGCCTTTCGTATAAATTTGTATGAGTAGTCAGGTGATTCAGTACAGGTTGGAGCATGATTCTTCGTCAGCTCACATGTCACAGCATGTCATAGCCTATTTTGGAGAGTCATAGGTCTGAGGAACGAAAATACAGTACTATCCGACAATGCAACAATCGTGCCTGGTGGCAAAAGCAGGTTTATTAATACCCACAGTGATGAAGCAGACCATGACTGAAGGAATTCTGCCTCCTTAAAGGACAAGTGTAAGATGAATTATAAAGAGGCCAATAATTAGCTAGAGAAAAACTGATTGTGTCAGCCAAAACCGGGGAGTTAATACGAATTGCCGTTTACAGAGTTATCCTTGAAGCTGGGGCACGTGTATTACACAAGATTGAAAAGCATCCCGCATGCAATAATAAATGATGTCATTGCTTGCACACCTGCATACAATCTTTGTTTCTATTGAAATTCACACTTATTTTCAATCGAAAAACATTTAGTCTAAGGGAGAGGATTGCTGTTAGTGGGGTTGGTAGGGGTTTACTTGTCGTTGAGAGGAAAGACACAGAAATCCGGCTCAAGTAGATTCTTTCAACCAAAAAATGAAACAATGAAAATACAGACAAAACTTCCCAGGTTGCCCAAGGAGTGTGAACATCATGCGTTGTGGCACAATGGGATTCTCCCTAATTCGCTGAATGATTGACCAAACTTTGAAAGCCGTTAACTCCACATAGGAACATGTATTGAAATGGGGTTTGGCGTACAGATAGAGTATTCTATCTCCACGATATAACCTCTGTTGTATCCAAGCCCCCATTGCCCTTTGAATTTTTAGTCTGAACCAACCCAGCTCCCAGGTCCACTAACACAACCTCTGTAAGCCGCCGAGCTGAGTACCATTTTCGTCCCATTTTTATATTTCAAATTTGTTTCTTAGTTGGCATGCAAGCCATTGGTGAAAATGATTAACTAATCTAGAGTACTTCCTATTGAATAAGTCAAGGTTTGATGAATGAGATGTAATATCGTGCATAACCCTGGAGGATGGTGGAGTCGAGAATCAAGTTTCCTCAAAATAGCTGCCTGCTGCGTGGGTGGGAAAGTGGAAAGCTTGAATCTCATGGAGAGGAGGGGGGAGGGGGGTGGGTTGTGAGCAAGGGGACTTGTTAACATACGTGTACATGACACGGACTGGTTCTCGTCTTCCCTTCCACAACTGACTATTAGATTGACCAGGAACCCGAGAAAAAGTCTTCAAAACGAACTACTTGACAACTAGCTTTCAGAACCCGCTACAAGGCACTGGATCCGCGGAGAACACCCCCTAAAAAGTGGAAATTCCACTTTAGATCAAAACACATCACATGAAACAATAATCATACAATCAAGCTACGCTTGAAGTAACAAAACCAAGATGTAGTGCAAGCCTAAGAATACATTATCAGGACATGCTAATAGGAGGGGTGCCTGAAGTGACATTCCACTGTTTATGTTCACCAATAAATACTCGACTCATGGCCCCCGTCCTCCTGAGATGCCGCAAGAGGAGCTTTGTGCAAGATGTGTAATGTCATCAGTTATATACAGCAGAACATCCCTATCACAAAGGACATAAATTTCTGTCAGATACTTGGGGGGCCAGGGGGGGAACGGGGGGGGAGCGAACACCATCAAACAGACTTGCAGAGGGGCTCTTCTCGTGAAAGAAAAAAAGAACGAAACCTTTCTCCCCTGGCATGGAGGAGGCTACAAACCTAATTAGGGGGTTTTTAGTTAAAGTATCACACGTGTGACAAATTCACACGAGCATTTAAAGGTCAGAATAGTTTTGTGAGGATCCAGGCGTCTACAAAAGAGTTACAGCTTGTTATGGCTGCCAAGATTTGCCAGAGTGCCTTCAGGCAATGCATTTCATGTTTCTTTTCAGATAAGACAGAGAGAATAACAGCTTATCACACAGCTTAACATCGTGTATAATTGTGGTCACCAAAGTGGATTACTAGTTTGGCTAATGACATCCAGTGTCTCGCGTCCCTATTGATACTCAAAATTCAGGTAATCTGGCTGCTCTTCGAAAAAGTATGGGGATGGGGATTAATTTCAGGGCAAATTTTGGAAAATCTAGGAGTTTGAAGAAAAGGCCAGCTTCATATTTGACAGCAAATTTTAACTGGTTTCCCATTTCCTGATAAAACTCAATCTGTTCTGTAGCAGTGTAGATGAAGCAGTACTATTGAAAATTCCAAGAAAACTGAACTGATTGCAAAAAACGATTCCTCTTCAGAAATATAATTTTTCTGAAATGCTGGAGCACTAATGACATACTACCCATACATGAGTGTGAGTATTAGCAGCCTGGGTGACTGAGTTCCCAGCACCCAAACAGGAAAGTGTCCATTTCCCTGGATTGGCTTTGTTATCCTTGGGACACAAAGATGCCAGGGATATCATCAGGGTGGGAATATAGGCTTTGTTAAAGCCAAAGAGCAACAAAATTTGATAGATGTAGAGATCGGATTAGCTCAGTTAGTAGAGCCTTTAGACTTGTTGATCGAAAGGTTCCGAGTACGAATCCCGGCCGGCTGGCCTTTCCAGTGCGTCCTTGGGCAAGGCGCCTTATCTCCGTCATTTCGTCCTACCCAGGCGTTACTGGGAACCTCTGAGCGAGTGCGCTGATTACAGCCGCGGGGGTTGTGGGAGGGCAACCATTGGCGGTGCCAGTAGTAGCGTAAGCTTGAGATGTGCACTATTGTTCTGAGGTCCAACCAAGTCACCATTGACCGGGTCCAGGGTATACTGGCCTACAGCGCATTGAGACCGTATCACGATATAACCCGCGAGGTATAAAAACGGTACATTATTATTACTAGTGGGGAAAGCACAGTCTACAAAGTCTACAATGTTTCCTCCCTGACAGTCGAAGGTGGTCAGGCTGCTTGTTGTTTTATATCACTGATATTACCCACAGCTGTTGGTTATTGCCACATGAACAAACATTAGCCCCCCCCCCCATTTGTCCCTGTTTTAGCAGCTGATTGAACCTCCCTAATCTTCGTTTCTAACCCTCTCCAGTTCTCGACAAAGAACCAATGAATCTTGCGGTCATTGATTTCCCCCATTTTGTTTGATCAGCAATACCACACATACCTAAACTGAAGACACATTGTTTGCTATACAGTTGACTTAACAGGGGTAGTGTTTCCCTCAATTTGATCACACACGGATCGTGTGTACACTTAATAGCATGGGCTTACAGGTACTGGAAAAAGGACTTCCTTTCCAAAGTGTGAAAAGAACCTGTGAAAGTCAAGGGGTGGTTCACACAGAATTGGGGACAAGGGGGGGGGAAGTTCCGTGTCACCCCACCCCAAAAGAGCATATGCATCACAACTACTCCTTCATGTCTGTCATATTTAAACCCTGACATTAATAACAAACTTCATACAGTTTAATATCGACACCAAACCACTACACACCATCAAAATGGCTCACATGGTGTATTTTTAGTTACACAATACACTTACACAAGGGATAAAGCCCCTGCCTTTTGTTGTCATTTTCATAGTTCATATCTCAGCTTAACCTTCAGGACAATAAGAATAAAAGACTATTCCTTCTCACTTTCAATTCATTTAATCGCACCAAAAGCCTGACACTTTATTGGCTGGCGATGTTTGTCAAAAATAACTTCGAACTTGAACAGGAAGCCGCCCAAGGGCCTATTGGCTTTGTGCGTATTCTCACCATGGAAGGGCACTTTGTTATGCACGAGTTTGTTAATTGCTTGGCGCACCCACCTACCTGGGGATGGTACGTCATTTGTGGTCAAATGTGAGTCACTGTTAAAATCCACCAAGTATTCACAAAGCGAGTTCACTTTCCCTGATTTGGTCAGTCCACAAAGATTAATCGAGTGTGTCCATGTCTCACTGGATGTAGAAAATTATGTCCCAAAGGCCAAACTCCGTATAGCACTTCACCTGCGCAGATTGCAAAAACCTTTTACCACTAACGACAGGTGCAGTGATACACCTCGAGGCCAATAGATCTGGATTAATTGCTCAGTCAAAGGTGGCCGCCTTTGCAACTTCCAAATTATGCCAGCCGAAACTCCACAAGCTCTAGATCATAGGAATTTTTTCTTGCATAATTGCCTATTTAGGACCAGACTTCAGCATGTTTTTCTTTTCTCAGAAAGTCATTCAGGAATCAATTGACAATTGAGAACGTTGAGCACTGTGAGAAAGTGTTGTGCTATGTAGTTGTTTTTTTTACTCTTTTTCCTGGCACGATCATATGTTTTTTACGAAAGGGCATAGCCTACTAGTTGGTCTTTTGAAGGAATTGGAATCATCTTTGAAGCACAACTAATTAGTGCAAAGCCTCCCTGTTTCTTCTCTTGGGTTGTTGTGTTTCAGATTGGTTCCTACTAAACTAAACAAAATGTACAATAATCAACGACCCCCTGGCACCTCTGACAAGACGTTTTCCCTCGCTGGATACGGGTGTGTATACAGTGACAGGTGGCATCAATGTACCAGACTTATATGACACACGACACCTCAGACAATTACTCGCCCCCTGTCTGGGATACGGAGGTGTGTCATACGATTTGACCCGGTGCATCAATGTACAAGAATTATATGACCCCCCTCTGCAATGACTCGCCCTGGTCTGGATACGGAGGTGTGTCGTACAATTTGACAGATGCATCAATTTACAAGAAATATACGACCCACCTCAGGACAATGACTCGCCCTTGTCCGGGATACAGGAGGTGCGTCAACAGTTGACAGGTGTATCATGGCCCAGAACCAGGACCATTATGCTGTAGAAAAGAAGTGATACAGAGTAGGGACCAACTGACGTCAATGCGAACTAAGCCTGAACTTACCAGCAGCTAGTGTGGTTACACAGGTACTTGTCCGAATCTGGGAACGACATTTGCCAAAATAGCCCCTCGGTCTGGAATGATTGGCCGCTCTGGCTGAAGAACTTCACTTCAGAATTAACTTACAAAGCTAAGTTAAGAAATTCTGTTTGGGAGTGTTCCACAGTAGGTAATCATTATTATTGTGTTAGTTTGCTAGATAGAGGGATGTTGCACTATGAATGCGGGATATTTTATGATCAATGTAGCAGTTATGTCATAATTTATTATTTCTCCACATTTGGTACCTAATTACTCTTGTTCATCTTGGAAAAAACTGGACAACCCTGGCTGTTGGGTAACACCTAGGGGTTGCCTAAAAACAGTTCGGATAACAGGAAACAAAAGTGTTTTTATAGCGAGAACGCGATCATTATATCACAAGCCCGTGACACAGTTCATGGGTACCTATTAGACTACGGGACCACGCCCCCCCCGGGAAACCACTACCATTAGCTGGAGGATCAACGAATACATGGTAATTGTTATTGGGCACCCACACAGCTTCCTTTGTGGGCATGGAATTAGTGACAAGGTCACGGTTGACGCCACCCATTGGCGTTGAATTTGATAGGTGACTACACTAGTTACAGTGGAGTCAACAATGGGTCACTCAGTGTGATGTCAAAGAAACATCAACAAGCCACCTGCGCCATTCTGTTGTATGAGAGAGATATGGAGAGGTTGGGGGCTATGGATAATAGGAGGGTGTGGATGATCTAACAGGGCCTTGTTGTGTTAACAAAACTGCCTATTATTTCCATTTGCAAGCAGTTGGGGGGGGGGGGGGATGGGATACGACCAACCAACAAATGCAACAAAAATGGTAAATGCTCAAATTTAGGTGGAATATTCCCATATGTTGTTGAGCTTTTTGGGGAGGAACGTTATAGCCTGCCTTCTATCAACCTACGAGCCATTATTTGAGGATGGAATATTTTATAGCACATGGCTTTTTCCGATTTGAGATAAATGGCCAGTGGTTTTTTTTTTTCCCTCCCTGTTTGCATACATTACATGGTACATAACATTGTTTGTTGTGGATCGTAGGGAAATTCACACCCTCCATGAACTTCATATGGCGGTGCAAGTGATTTATTTTCAGTTCACTGGTTACAATCTACACTGATGGTATTTATTACCCGATATACCTTTTTAAGAATCGATGTACAAAATGTTTATGCGGACCCAAACATATAATTATGAGCCATTATTGATACACAGAGGACTGGGCTTAGTTAGGGGACACGAAGCAAATATGGCAGGAAATTCCTAAGTGCTTTCCTGCGGTTTTGCACAAGTTAGTATGGCATTTTAACTTTCACAGGGCCTGAAGTTAGATAGGGTTTAAAATTGCATGGATATCAAGCACTACGACTCTGACTCAAGAACTCCAAAAGCTTAATGACTAGATTCAGTCAAGAGGACTGGATCCACCAAATACGCTGTACACAGCCAGAGATGGTCATCACTGCAGTCAATAAATAATTTACTAGCGCTGGACAGTTGGCCTCTCTTTAAGAGGCAACAACTGTTTGTGCTTAGATATGAGACACAATATACACTACAACACGCTGCTATATACAGAGTACACATACACAGATAGAGTACACACAGTGTGAATCAACTTTTGGTGGTGTCCAAGGTCCACTAAAGGTGAGACAATAAAACATTCCCAACAGCGGGCCATATGGGGATGGTTTAAAGGACCACACACTGTACAATACAGTTTGTGGTTTCTTTAAGTACTGCAAAACACGACCTGAAGCGAAATTAATATGAATAATAAAGAATACAGAATTTATAGAGGAGCCTTACAACCTGAAAGGCTCTCAAGCACTGAGGAGACAGAAAATAAAAACAATTACACATTAGAATCAAACACATATTTCTTAAACTTAGGAGGGGGAAGCTGGACAAATTTTGATACAAAACTATAACTTTAGAAACTTGCAGTAGGTAAGACTCCTATATTTGCCCTGCAATAAACACATTTCCTGTTTGGTCAAATCAGGCCCAATCATTTACCTTTTCTGTGGTGTGTCTTTCTCTTTGCCCCACACCCGGTGTCACCGCTACTGCCCCAAGTTATGAAATTGTTACACAATACAGTTGGGGCTAAGTTGGGAGTCATAGACAATACATGTCGTATAGTAAAATGCTAAATAATACATCATGTCAGTTCACAGGGCCACAGAGGTAATATGGGTGCAGAAGATTGCAGAACTTTGGGTCATTTGGGGGGGGGGGGGGGTGGGGGGGGGGGGGGGAATTCCCTACAGGGGGGTTGGGGAGGGATATTCTCCAAATTTACTGTGTGGAAGCCCAAAATCAGAAGGCAATTCCCAAATATTGGAAAGATATGTCTTTCCCATCACATCCGCCTGAGGGATTGTTTCCATTCGTGCCCATGTTTGAAATTTAACGTAATATATTATTATAGTTGATTATTGTCAGGGCCGTAGCGAGCGGGGGGTGTGGGGGGTGTCACACCCCCCCAAGAATTTCGTGCCGTCGG
This sequence comes from Sclerodactyla briareus, assembly GCA_026419785.1. Taxonomy (NCBI): domain Eukaryota; kingdom Metazoa; phylum Echinodermata; class Holothuroidea; order Dendrochirotida; family Sclerodactylidae; genus Sclerodactyla; species Sclerodactyla briareus. The sequence goes on from JAODTK010005687.1 coordinate 105,287, forward strand.
CAACTTTTCAGTCTGTCGGCAAAAGGAGAAAGAGGAAAGAAAAGGAGAGGAAAGAGGAGAGGATGAAAAGAAGAGGAAAGAGGAGAGGAGAAAAAAGAAGAAAGAGGGGAAGGGAAAGGAAAAGGGAAGTAAGGGAGTGAAGGGAAATACAGGAAATGGAAAGATGAATAGAAAAAAAAAAACGGAAGCCCTTATTATCCGGCTGATTTCGACTTTTGCTCTTCATCTAATTGGCCCATTCAGCGTCGGCAAACATATATTGTGATGCCCGTCGCCGTCGGTGTAATTGGACGAGTGACCGAGTCTGTCGGCAATCCGGCAAAAGGGGGAATACAGGTGTTAGCGTTTGACATTTATTTTCCATGAGTCTGACAGTTCTTTGAAAGTTTTTCATTTCTGTCCTATATTCCAGAGATTAAAAAAATTCAAGCCATTTTGCTGAAAACAATCAAGGTTTTAGGCGGGGATTCATGCGAGCAACCCCCCCCCCAGTTTCTTTTAGATAAAAAATTCGGGCAGGAAATACCCAACGATCGGGCACAGAATAAGTTAAAATCTGGGTTAGAGATAGCGTAATGCAGAAAGTGGGAGGAAAGAAGATAAGATGTAGGCCTACTTAAATGGCCGAAAACTTGATCAATTGCCCCATAGAAGTGGTAATCTTTACGCGCTCCGCGCGCAGTGTATATTGGTGGTCTGCTTCATATAGGCCCATACTCACGAGTACAGTGAAAATCAGGCATTGTAGGATTGGGGAAAAAAAATCGGCATTCCAATTTAAAGGGTAATTACTGAACGTCCTATTTTACTGAAAATATTGCACCAGATTGCTCTGAGGACGTTTCAATAGTTAAAATTCCCATAAGGGGAGGGGACACCCCTCCCCCTTATAGACCCCTCCCCCATATCGAGTCCCGCTGCCCAGATCCGTCGGCAAAAGTAATCTCTACACCCCCCAATCATAAACCCTTCACTACGCCCCTGATTAGTTGCATATAACCCGGATGAACGGCAGTCACCAGTGCCTGCCCCCCAACCGACATAAACTCCACCAGAGGTGAGTTGCATTTAATAAACAACCCAAGAACCAACACATCACAAGATAATCTTATGAGTTTACGTGACCGATTGTGGGAGAGGCCTCTGGTTCCAGACTCTCCTAGGAATCCACCTAGTTGAAATGTATCAGACTCCATATGCGCAATCATGGGATCGACGCAGGGGGCAGAGCGGACGTACGGAATGATGTCAATGTCCGTTTGATAATGACGATGCGAGAGTCATCCATGCGGTCGCCAAAGAACATGTGGAACGGGGCCGCTTGATGACAAACCGATATCTGGCCTCGTCGTCATCTGAATGTTATTGTGAAACGTGCTTGTGGTAAACCAGCTGGCCCCCCAGCGCCAGCGTAGCCCAGGTCATTATTTGCTAGCCAGGAGCTACGAGCTCAGTTCTGCTCATCAGGACAATGGTTAGGGTACCAGTGTGGTTTCCTATGCTCAAAAGGGTTGGCGACGCCAACCATCATTGACCAGAAGAGAGGGGTGAGCACCCCAATACCTGGCAGTCAAGTTATGAGTCAAATGCATTTCATGTGTGTCACTTTTTTTCACTAAATGGTCAGTCACAAAGCTTGACCAGGGGTGTGATGTATTACTTGGGAGTATGATAGGACATTATTAGGCAAAACGTGAGCCTGTCTGTGAGTCACTTTCAAGAACATGTAAGTAATAAAGTGACTGAGGGATATGATTACCTGGGACAATGACTAACCCTGTTGGGGAGTAGGGGGTGCATCATACTAACCAATTGCATGGTTGGTGTATAGAGGCAAACTGACCCACTTAGCGCAGTGGTTTCTTGAGAGAGAGCTTCAGCTCTTTCCCCATATAATGCTGCATTTTGTTGTTTTTTGCGGAAACGTTTAAATGGGGGGAAGACATGTCCCTTTGCCACACCTCCGGTCTCAGGGTTTCTCCACCCGCCGCATCCAGACAAGCAGCCAGGCTTAGGCTTGGCTCATCTCCTCAACTCCCCGCCTACCAAACGCCACGCTCGGGCCAATGTCACCAACAGCATAATAATACTAACACTGGACAATCATTTTGTTGTGACAGGCTTCCGAGTTCGGACGCTGACGAAGAAACCCTTGGCACTTTTTCCTTTTCTGCCCACATCAGGCAAATCTGGTTTTCCAGTTGGAAAAAAGGTATCCATTGGGTTGCCCCTCCCACCCGGTTAATTTCATGTGTGATGGGGACCCTAGATTGCCACTGAGTCACTTCAATCTGCCATATGGGTGACGTCTACCTGTGTACTATGAGCAAACTGCACCAGGTCTCATTTAGCAGCTCTATCTAGACATCAGATGCATGCCAAATTGAGCTAGATGCAATTTGCATGCCCATTCTGCTTAATGGAGTCAATTTGAAAAAATATGATAAAATAGTAGAGGCTGCCACTGAATAATTAAACAGCTGAGTGGGTGCAGCTCTGACGCAGAGGAGAGTAATTAACACACCTCCTGGGTTCATCAGTCTGCACCTAATTAAAGGTGATCTTAAGAATTCGAAGCAGCATAAATTTAAGACACTGTTTGGGGGGGGGGGTCTTACAACTAACTTTGAAACCTCTGTTTTAGTACCTGGTGCATCCATAGCCGTTTTTCCCAGCTTTGGGGCATTATTTTGGTTATTTGTCTACTCCAGTATATACTCATGTAGAGCCATTGGCGTCACAAGGTAGTTTGTAGGGGGTAGAGAATATGTACAACCCTCTGAAGGACCTCTACATTCACTTTTCCCACTAATTTTCCCCATTTTTTCATATCCTCATTTTGCATTCTCTGGTCCCTTGGTAAGGCCACTGTGTGGAGTACCACACACAATAGCAGTATGTCGGTATTTTCTGACCACTTCCAGAGATAGTACTTCAGCTACAGACTGCCAACCGTCAATAACCGAATCCAAAAAAATTGTCTCCCTTTGGCCTTTGTTATTAAACATGGCTCTAGCTACTCTGCTGACAGACCATCACACAAACAGCAACATGGGTATACAATTATGTTGACTTTAGTATTGACCATCTGGAACCCAAACCCTCCCCCCCCCCCCCCCCCCCCCCTCCCAAAGAAGCTTGAAGTACAAAATAGTGCAAGGTTTGAGCCTGAAATCACAAACAAGTAGCTTCAAATTGGAACAAAACCTCATCTGATCAAATACACCTACAACCTTGGATCATGGGGATTGAATCCCCCTCCACCCAAACCCCACCCCCTACCCACATGGTATCGGTACCCACTGTTATTGATATGACCAGGACCGGGGTCTCACTGGCGCTACTGAGCTCTAACCCACTCAGTTGGCACTCTATTTTGTGATATAATGGCTAGATTCACTATTGTTATTTTCTACCTAGACACACTATATTATTTGAGTAAGAATGAAATCGTGAAAAGTTTATCCGATACTGTTGGTGCATTTAAGGTAATGTTAGTGTGTCGTCACCCATTGTTTATGATTTAGCTTTCAGTTTTAATGGGCGTCACTCATCCTTTCATGCTGAAAAGTGACGCCACACCATTATATCTATTGAGTGCTCATGGGGGCAGGCACGGTTTTGCCTCCACTTTTGATAATATTTTGAAACGGGAATGATGGCTTTCCTACCAGCCAATGATGCATAAGAAGATGTCAATTAAATAATATCTGGGTACTCATAGAGCATCGTTATGTCAATGAAGTGTGTACAGATATTACACTGTTCATAGCTATAGTAGGCACGCACTCCGACAGTCCAGAGAGGCTTTGTACGAGATATACTTTATGGATGGGGCTCTTTCAGGGTTGATGAAGCGCCTTTTAAAGCTATCGTGAGTTGGACATCTTGCGGTTGACTGCCGACCTTTCTTGTACATGTTTGTACAGCGCGGACTTAGGATAGAAGCACGCAAGCAGGTGCTAGCAGCAGAGTCACCGACGATGAGGCCTGCTGTCCAATTAGCTAACGGTGAGTCGCAACGTTACCACTCTCTCCCTATTGAGTTGGATTTTTTGATATGTGTAGTGAAGGTCTTAATGATTTAACAAATGTCTTCGAAGCTGATTGAGAAATCAAGGGGCCATGAGATGGAAACAACTTAAAATGCAATAAAAAACAATGTTTAGTCAAAAGAAGGGAATAATCTCCCCGATGCATGGAAGCCCCCTTCAGGTGGAGAGAAAATATTGGCTAAAAGTTGCCAACATAGTCTTGCAGTTGATTTTTGACACAAAGGGACGTACTTGTCACTACTGTGCATTGAATGCTGTTTGCCGGCATAGAGCATCACCACCTCCTCAACAAGTGTGGGGGTGGAAGGAGGGCCGAGAGACCTTGACAACTGCAAAAATTCATGTTGTGTGACAATATTGAGGGTCAATGGGGGCAATTGTCGGAAACGTTGTGAAGGGGGGACCTTTTCACGCCCATGTCCGAGTGTTGCTGTGCGTTTCAACTCCACCACACAAACGTACCTCAAATTATACAGGAAAGTGGGAAACATTTTAGGGGCAATCTAATATGTCAAATGAGTCGTTCAATATTTCAACAATGTTTTTTATCTCGCTGGTTGCCAAATTGTTTGTCATTTCCTGTCAAGTTTAATAAGAAACCTTTTGGGAGGACAGAAGACATAAGGCCAGGCGGCCTGTCCCAGCCTGAACCACTGACATGCAGGGGCCAAAAAAAAAACAATTTGGTAGCCACTTCGCTCTGAATGAAATTGCAGTTGATGTTCTCAAGGAAACATTTAATTAGCAAAGCCGAATTATACATTTTCTGATGACCATTGACCTGTAGGTATTGAATACGAGCGAGCCAAACACTCTGAACCGAGTTCAGGAGAGAACATTTGTACATGATCGGCCTATACAGCTGCTCACCAGGGTTTCTTCGTATTAATACTACTGACAGAAAAATAGCCATCAAGATTATATGAATGTAAGTTTTATAGGGTCCATTGAAAAAAACTGTTCGCTTAGGAACCGGGATTCCAGCCAATTTTAAGGTGGAATGTGGCTGCGTCTTGCCCCGCTTGCTAATACAGTAACATGGTCGGAGCCAGGGTTTGATGGCCCTCATGCCTGCTGCCCCTGGGACAAGGTGTGTGAAAAGTTGGGCAGACTATAGAATATTACAATGCGCCTCATATTCCCCTACACCAAATACAGTAGTACCTCTTTTTTCTGCGGGCTGTTGACTTGTGTCACTACAACAAAGGTGAGCCTCTAGTTAATATTCAGCACTGACAAGAAAGCATGGTAGAAGCACATGTAAAGCTCGTTAAATTGTACATAACCTTTGACACAATCTCAACAGTGGCTAAGCTAAGATAACAAACTCAGGTCCCACCATCATAATCGCTTTGCATATAGGCAATGCATTATTCGGCTGCTACACATCCACTCTCATTAACCAGGCTCAAGATTCTCCTGATCAGTACGATCATGCGTCTCACCAACCTGCTTGTTGAACAAGACCATGGGACCTTTGATTCCATTTGACCATTTCAGGCCCAAATACCTTATGTGATTTCTAAAGAACCAACTCTATTCGGTCACTGTATATTTTCCAATTGGAGGGAAGAGTTCATGCCAATAGCCTACAACAGTATTTACATTTTGAATCCGGACAAGCTGTGATTTTTTCCCTAAAATAATAACACATATATAACACTGTTATCTGCCAGAAGGCAAATTAATCAGGGGGTGGGGGGGTGGTGGGATCATCTGATATTGACCCTTGGCACAAAACGCTTTGGAAGCACCGTCCCGCTTTAGATGCAAAACCACCAGAACAGAACTGAAGATAGGCAACATCATCTATAAGTTTCATGTAAATTAGGTTAGTTAGGTTGAATTGATCGGATTGGATGGCAGTTCAATATTCTATATAAATCAGACAAACCAACTCTTTTGAATTATGCAAAGTAATTCACATGCTGTGCAGTGACCTTGGGACTATCCTATTCTAATTATTAAGACAGGGAAGACCCATATAATCCGTCACCATAAAGTTTGGTGAAAATTTAGCAAAAACTTAAAATTACAGGGAAAATGGAAAAAAAAAGAGACCCACGAAAATGAAAGTTTGATTGAAATAGGCTTGATCACACATAAGCACCGTTTTGCATCTGGCCGTTCTGCAGAAGCAAAAAATATTAATCGTTTCGCTTTCTTAGTTGGATAATGACATGCAGGCTACAATACACCTAAGGCCGATATTGTATATGGCCCAGTGGGCCAAAAATTCCACAGTCACTTTTCGAATACCTTCACTACAGGAGCATCAGGGGATGTGGTTTTACTCCTTTGTTCCTGCCACATCCTCGTCAGGAGTGCCCAGTCCAGAGAACAATAGTCAATAGGAGACGATAGATAGGAAAAATGACTACTGCAACCTGAATTGATTTGGGGAATCTGGCAAAATTGAATTGAGCAGGACAAGGCCACATTCACAATACACAAGAGGGGCATCTACTTGAGAAGGGCATTAACTAGTAAGGCGTATGAGAGAGCTCTGAAAACGAAGCCTTTGCGTAGCCTATCAGGGCAGGTCGGGATTTATTCACGGCTTCCTTTTACATGTATTTCAGAAACTTAAAACTATGTAGTTTTGTGTCCCATTCCCCGCACATTTATGTAGGCCTATACACCCAATCGTTTATTTGTTCCAAAACAATGAAATATCGTAATAAATAAATGCGATGCAAAAAAAAAAGAAGCAGTAACTGGAAAATGCTACACGTCCCGCAAGGGCATCCTGTCGACATTCTCGACATCGCTACGAGCACGCAGTGAGTCAACCCTTACGATGTGTGTTCCTAGACTCGATAAAGCGCCTACAGCTGAGCCAGAGAAATAGTCTTTGATTCCTTTGTAGCTTTCCTAGATCACCTGTTCCAGAGGGACGACGCCCAGAACTATCAGGAACTCGGCTCAGCTATCTAAATCGTCAGCTATCCACAAGAGTTCCAGCCTTGACAGTTCCATGGTCTGCAGTAAAAAACGACCTTTATGGCAAAGCTGAAAAGCTCCATTCAGCCTTTCAAAACATTCAAGAAATTACATGAATGCTATTGCAAATGAATGGCATTGCTTTATACCCTCATTTATAAGAAGAATTCCATCATCGAAATTACCAATTATTACCAACCGCAACTCGATAATTTCGATTTTGGAGAAATTAGTGATCAGTCTGTGAACTACAAAATTTTATATTATCGTTTAAAAAAAAAAAAGATAATTGTCGAAACCCCTGTTATGGCAATAATATTTTAAGTGATGCACTACCTTTTACAATCAACAATATGCAGTATGCTAGCGCTAGGTGCTAGCATAATGGAACGGGGATCATTTCCTAGCCCAGAGGTGGCCACTTTCGCCATTCCTTATGTCAGCCAAAACGCTTGTGTCGCTGATGGAATTGGCAGTTAAAAGTATGTCATTCTGCTAAGCGCCCATTCCCATAGCGCCACCCAACTAGTTTGCAAACTCTTTAAATATACAGTGATATGCGCAGCGAAAAGCAAATATTTCTGCTAGCTTCGGCCTTCGTGCTAAGTTCGAGGAAATGGCTATAGTGGGTGCATTAATATGGGGCGTTGTATCACATAGGGCCTATCCATAGTTGACTTTGAGCCTGTTATGTATAGCACACTTGGCAGAGCATAGAAACTAGTAGTTAAGGCCTGAAGGACTGATCATATGTAAGATGTTACTGGGAAGGGCGGATGGGGGAGGAATGGGGGAGAGGATGCACTGCATGTGGAAATAACAAGACACTACACAGTGTTTATTCTTGCAAAGATCACCCAAAACAAATATAAAAAGATGTGATGTTATACTCTCGTAAGTGTTAAGCACCCATCCTGAAAACTTTGCCAGCGCCCGGGGGCGCTTTAGCGGAATGAATACGGTATTTGAGTTTCTTGTGTTGTGTGAGCTTTTGGTAAACAATTAGAGAGTATCCGTCTTTAGGTTTTGGGTGTACACACACACTGTCATGACTGTAACAGGCTGAGCATTGGATTTGGAATGTTGAATGGAAATGAGTTCCGATTAAAGGATATGGCATTCTTAAAGTTATTTGAACTGGAAATGAGACAAAAGTCCGAGCAGTGAGAGAAGACGGGGAGATGGGTCAGATTTTGACTGTGCAATTAGTTCTGCACTTGAGATGTATAAGTCGTTGGAGAAGATTGAATGATGCAATGAGCCAGGTTAAAAGCACTGGAATTTCGCGAATGAATGTTGCAGTTGCACTGTGGGAAGTTTGATTGCATGCTGGGATAGTTCAAGGGGGCAGTTCTGTGTAGCATGTATGGAAAAAACTTGTAAATTTCGACTATCTTCCTCATTCGCAAACTATTTGCAAACGGAATGGGCAAATGTCTATGAAAATGAGAAACCCTCTTGGCCTCTTCCCCCCTCCCCACCCCCCCCCCCATGTGAAGGCCACCAAGTAAGAAAAAAAAATAGTTTCTAGTCCTAACTTTGCTGAAAGTTTGGGCGTTGTTTTTTTTTTTTTTGCGCTCAGACAGGTCCAGAATACCCATATTCGTACTGTATTCGTCGTTTACAGCAGTTCTGGAAATAAGCATGAGGTTTTTTTTCCCATGAGTTATACCCCCTCCTATGGCCTCAAGCCATCCCAAAATGCTTCTTACATAGTTGCATGCATCATAGTAAGTTTTTCACTTAAACATATTTTGAAGAAGTTATCAGTGAAGTGGTCAAAAAAAAAAGAAATTTGCAATTATCGAAAAAGCGTTTGCGTGGGGCGAGAAAACTGTTGTTTTTTTGACTGTGCAATAGTGCTGGCACTTGAGTTGTAAGGTAGTTGGAGAGAAGACTGAATGATGCAATGAGCCAAGTTCACGCAATGGACATTTCGTGAACTAGCATGTTGCAGTGTGCATGTGGATAGTTTTGATGCATGCTGGGAGAGTTCCCCAGGGGGCCCAGTCTGTGTTAGATGTATTGGCACAAACTTGTAAAAAAATTTCGAATATCTTCCTCAGTCGCTGTGCATATTCTCTCAAAATTTGTATGTTGTCCTGATAATATTTTACATCCTTTTTTCCTGGAAATTTTGGCTCTAAACGTGCTATTTATCGCCCGCAGAAACAGCAGAAAAATCAATTTTATCTGCTTAAATTTCCTACGTTGTCCCCCTGAGCTAGACCCCAAAATGCATTGCGAGAGGACTATTTGCAAAAAGGCTAATGGGCCAAATGTCTATTGAAAGGAGAAACCCTCTTGGCCTTTCCCCTCCCCCACCCCCCCCGTCCCCCCATAAGGCCAACGCTAAGAAAAAAAAATAGTTTCTCGTCATAAATTTGCTGAGTTTTGGGAGTGTTTTTTTTTGTTTTGCTCTCAGACAGTTCGGAATACCCATATTTAGTACGTATCGTGGTACAGCAGTTCTGGAAATAAGCCATTGAGGCTTATTTTTCCCCGAGGTTATAACCCACTTAGTGGCCTCAAAGCCATTCCAAAATGTTCCTTACATAGTTTGGCATGGCATCAGTAGTAAGCTTTTTCCTTTAAACCAATAGTTTTGAGAAGTTATCAAGTGAAGTTGTCAAAAAAAAAGAATTTGACAATTATCTAAAGAAGCCCGGGTTTGCGGGCGGGCACGAGAAACTGCTTTTTTTTTTTACTTGGCCGCAGAAAGACTAAAAGGCTATGACTAATCAATCATACTAAAAATAGCCGAAGTAACGCGTAATGCATTCAATTAATTATTAAAATTTAGCCAAGGGCCGAAAAAGGACTTACACAACAAGGCGGGATATGAGTGATGTGCCCTCTTCTGACGGATTCAAGGAGACGTTTTTTACTGATAGTTCCTGAGTACAATTCCTTGGACTCATGGGGTTCGACTTCAGTTTCAGGCCCCAGGCTTGCAAATGCCTACACTCTGCAGTTAGTAACGTCGCATCAGTTCACACTAGTCAATTTTGTGGGTTCCACATTGAAACATGCAGAAATGTGTTTACAGCATCAGTGGGCAACAGTCAACACTTTTAAGTAAACTGACTGAAACTCCAATCTACAAAACTAAGCGTCTCAGCTCAACGAGAACACGAGGAAATAAATTCAGACGACTACAGTAGTTCTCAGGCTTGTTTTTGCTCCATGCCGACGTAAATTGTGCTGGTCGTGGCCGGCCGGACGTCAATTTAAACGATACGAACGTACACATGTATATAAACAGTGCCATTGGCCTATACACCGGTTGTACCTGCTGCGGAACATAGTTGCAGGGACAACATGACGGAGGCGAGAAGAAAGCCGAAAAGGACGTGGTAAGTAGATGGCGCGCCGCTGTTAAAATTCTATCGTTGATATGCGACGAGAGCACCCTCAAGTCGCGTTCCATGCACAGGGCGAGCACGCGGGTTTCCACGCCGTTTCCATGCACGCGGGTTCCAGCACGCGGTAGAGGAAACGCCGCGGGCGGGCGTTTTTCGAATCGGTCATGTAGCGATTTTTTCCGCCCGCCCGCGTGTCCGCGTGGGTATTTCGCAATCCATCCCGGGGATCCCCTGCAATCTTAACCGGCTTGAAGCCGGTTAATGGAGAGTAGAGGAAATTTTAGGTTCAAAATAGTTCCAAACAACATTCATAACTGTTTCAACACTAGGGATGAGATTGTATACAGATGTGTCTAGATTCAACGGCCAGACCACCTATTTGAACACATATTACATGTTAAACTGATGATATGTCAAGGATTTGCTAATTAATTAAATCTCAAAAACATGTAATTGTGAAGTTTTAATGGGTTGGACCCGTAATCGTTGACATTCAGAACAATGGTTTTCAGAAAATTAAACACCGGTGTTTAGGTTTAAACACTAGTATCGTACGGTGTTGACAACAACGACACCAACGACAACAACAACAACGACAAACGACGACAACACAACGACAACAACGACGGCAACAACGACGACGAAACGAAACACGACTGAACTTTCAAGTGGTCGCACCCATACACAAAAAAGAAAAAAAATACAGATCCGCCAGGTGGTAGGCTTACCCCCGTCGCCTCAACCCCCTTCGACTCGGATAGGATAAAGCGATTTTCTATGTTGGTTGGTTTGTTAATTTGACCAACTGGTCCCCTAACAGGAAAATCGGACAACGTCCAATGAAGGAGCAACACACCCAGCTGGTGTAAAGCCATGCAGTCTTCTGCAAACGATAGGGATTGGAGGAGAGAGAACCCTTCTTTCATTGGAGTCACGAACACCCAGAGTAAATTTCAGGCAAAATTGCGTTCAGTTTTCAGTATGTCACCACAAGGGAAATCCAATGTCTGAACACTACCGTACCCGCGCTCAAATATGGGGGGACAAAATGCATGCGTTCGCCAAACCCAAAATATTTCTGGCGACGTAGCCCCAACCTCCCCGTCCCCATGATCGCCCCCCCCACGGGCCCCCCTTGGCGAGACCATTTGCAACCGAGGCACACTGCCACCGCGGGCATTACGTTGGGATTCCCGCAGTGGGGTATGTTGGTGGTTAAGAAGAGCCGAATTCCAAATGTTTCATGTGCTTCTGGCATACAGTAAGCCAGTGTGTCTCCCAACTTAGTTTAACAGGTGGAAAAATCTGCGTTCCACGGCGAACCTCACAGTTGTTCGTTGTCTTCATACTGAATAAGTATCTCGGGGAAAGTGTTCTCCAACGAATAGGCTAGGTACCGTTTTACCAAACACGATGGAGCGGGTGGTATTGTCAGATGCCGGCTCCCTGATCGTCCGCCCCCAGCACTCGACAGTGTTCCAGATGTTCTACTTTCCGACACCTGATATTTGCAGATCCAGGTGAACAAAGTATTATCTCATTGTACCTGGAGGTGACAGCCGTGGTAGCTAACAAAATGTTCGAGTATCTGCTATCACGGAGCCATAGCCTAATAACGATCTCAGCAAACTGTCAGTTGTCATCAACTAGGCTAAGTGCCTGATCCGGTGAACACATCATTTCTGGTGATTAACGACAAACCGTCCTATCCATCACAGTTCGGAGAGTCCCATCGACTTGGATGAAATTTTTTTCAAAAAACTTTGAGAGCAGCAGTACAGATTCGAGAAAGGAAAATGTATATAAATTTTCTACGGGGGATGGGGATGGGTCTTAGAATTTCCCCCGATAATAATCGCCCCATCATGCCAGACAAATTGAATCCCAATTTACGCCGTTGTCTGTTATTCCTATATCATAAATCATAACGTATTCTCGCTTCCGTACAACATGTGAGATTCTCTGGCCGACTGTACATTTTTATGGAAGGAGATAGGGCCAAATGCAGAAACTCAGCGTTCTGTTCATCAACTATACCATTATTTATGTATATTGAGGGCTAAAGGCCTGAAGTGCAATGATTATTTTCTGTGGCAAAGGAGTACGCCTATAACATCAGGGTTGTGGCTAGTCAGCTGCATGAAATACTTTAATCAACGGTTTTGAAGATAGGGAAAACGCTTGTCTTGTTTTTTCAAAAGCATGTCGTAATGTAAAAAAGAAAAATAACAAAAAAAAAAAAAAAAAAAAAATACAAAACTTGATAGGATAGGCCATAGCACCAAAGGCACACTAACAGGCAGTGGGAAGGACAGTGTGACATATTATTGATCACGGAGTGTGTGCTGCGCGTTCAGATGGATGTTGACGCACAAAGAAGTACTAGCATCTATCTATCTATCTATCTATCTATCTATCTATCTAACTATCTATCTATCTAATCTAGGTCGTATCTATTATCGATCTATCTATCTTCTATTATCTATCAGGGTTGTAGTCGACGGCCGGTACAATCCGAAGCAAGGAGAAAGGCGCTACATCGAGGCAAGGGCCCGAGGCCGAAAATGCAGACACCCCCCGGCGAAGCCGGGCCAGGGGGCCGACCCTCGAGGGGCGAGGCCGAGCCGAGGCCACACCTTCCAGGCCGAGCCGAGGACCGAGGCCGGGCAATAATATAACAGCATACATTTTAAATACCAGGTGTGAAACATAAGTAATTTTGTTGTGTCTGCCCCATGGCTACAGCTAGGCATATGATAATATATGGAGACAACAGAATGTGTGGAAGTCCCGAAAATGAGGACTGAACAAGGCAAAGTTGAATGCAACCAATTTTATTCTTGAAGTCGGTACTAAGAATGAAAAAAAATATGAATGCCTTACTTACCACACAAAAAATACACTCTCAATTATGACCTCTAATAAGTGCACAGGCAGACAGTTACTAGCCTTAGATGCTTAGACACTGCACTGCATTTTGAAAACATCAAGTATTCCAGCTCTGTGGAGGAAGCAGAGTACTGATTTGGCTTGCACCATCTGGCTTCCAATGACGGGCTGTGGATTTTAATCAGCAGATGACCTGCCATCCATCAATGTGTGTACGACAACATAATTTCTTATTAAATCTATAAAAGTTACATTTTAAAATCCGTCTTGGCTAGGCAATACATTCACTCAATATCAATCCAAATCATACAATGGACTCAAACCTACCAACAAAACTAAACCAGAGAGCCAAGAAGGCCAGTGATACATACTGACTCTGGAGTTTGTTGACCTCAGATGACCTTTAGCCTGACCGAAAAACAATAGGGATCATATACTCATAATGGGGAACCCACATACCAAGTATGAGCTTGATCACCAAGTGGAGTCGAGTTATCGTGTTAACAATCCAGGCGTCACCCACACCCACCACACGCACACACACACACACACACACACACACACACACACACACATGCATGACTGCATAGATTCCTTCGACTAAAGTCAACCATAAATACACATCGCCTGGCGGTTAAACCAGCAACGTAGTATTCAAATATTTGAGCAATCAGTTGGGCCGGGAGAGACAATGTCGATCTCATTCGATAACGACTGAGATCGGTGGGGTCCCATGAGGCTAACACGAAAGTTAGTTTTAAAACGATCGCTATGTTTCAAAACGGGCAAATCGCGATACTTAAAACAGTAACGTCAAAAATACAGGATGCCCGCCCTCGTGGTAGTGGGCGACTCCCATTGATTGAACTCATCGAGATTTTTTATTCGATAAAACATGTGTGCAAAGTTTCAAGTGAACCCGACAATGCGTGGAGAGTTATCGCGCTAACATGAAAAATCTCCGTCGGGGGCCGTCGGCGATGCCGACAGGACAAACATAATATCCCCATGTGGGATATAATGCATGAAGGAATCAAATATATATTTTTGTGTATTTCTCATTGTACACACTACAGACTACAGGCGCGTTATATAAAGATAAATTTATATTGAATTATAAATTACATTCACGATCTGCAGAACAAACCATATTCTTCGTATTTATTGGTCCAGGCTTATGCACAGTTTTTTGCATTGGAGATAGAATTTCATCTCCGCAATCCCATTGGAGTACGACAGCAAGGGGGGCGGGATCAGTGAGTGAGTGTTCACTCGTGGCCGCGCCTGTGCAGGATTCGCTGTTTTGTTCACAAAGCTATATATATGGTCTGTGTGGCACTTGCAGTTTGCAAGTGCATTCAGTTGTAAAGATGCCCATGGGGCCAGCGGAGCTCGCTAGTTGCAGCCGGCACCTCTAGCAATGCACTGGGGACTACGGCCATGGGGAATTGCACGGCGCGCCGAGCGCAGCGCCAGACATTTTTATCGGCAGTCTTTTGGATGATACCGAGTATGCTACGTAGTTTTTCAAATTGTCCGCGAAATTCAAACAAATTTCTGAAGCATCATTTGTGACATAAAATTTTCATTGTTCTTATTTTTAAATAGCGAAAAATAAATATGTCCGAAGCCTCGATCCGGCCTCGGCCCAAAATACGAGGCGAGCTTCCGAGGCCGAGACGAGGCCCGGCCTCCGAGGCCGAGGCCGAGGCCGCCAAAACTGGACTCGAGGCCGGCCTCGAGGCCGAGGCCGGCCTCGAGCCCTCCATCACTGCATCTATCTATCTATCTATCTATCTATCTATCTATCTATCTATCTATCCACCCATCCATCCATCCATCCATCTATCTATCTATCTATCCCCCCACATCACAGTGTATCCTACCTATTAGCTACTGGCGGGGCTGTGTCAGCAGCGCCCCGGAGTAGCTTGAACCTATTTCAAACGAACCGAAAAGGACTTGCGACGCCCCTAGAAATATCGGAAACTTCCGAACGAAGATGAGAAAGAGGAAGGAAAAGGCGGAGAAAAGACCAGGAGGAACTCGAAACGAAGGTAATTTGATATGGTAGACAGACTAAGACAGTCGCTCTAGAGAGTTCCCCCCCCCCCTCTCCGGCACCCCTTTGACTGCTAGTCTGCTAGCTATCAGAGCCGGCGATACGACAACAAAGTATTGGGGGTAGGTAAAAATGGTCACTTACGGATCAAAGAAGAACATGTCAACGAGGAAAGTGGGCCCCCAGGCTGCTGACCACAGTACCCTTTCAAAGAGAAAGCGAGGAAGAGGATTACGAGGGGAAATGGGGTGAATCCCCCATGATATATGAATCATATCGGAACAGCACCCCGGGTCTACTGCTGCAGTTATTCAGTAACTCTTCAATTCAAAACAGATATCAAGTTGGGAATATACCGGACTGAGGCCTTACTATCCAAAACCAACTTGTTACAAGGCAGAATTTGTCAGTTATCTCATCTGACGGACTGCACCCTAGCCAATGTGCTTTTTTGGTTTAAGCATTTAGAAATATTCACAAGAGACTAGGATTTCAATTCAAATTGATTCACCTCTACCGAATCCCATGTACATGGTAACTGAGATAAATTCCTTCCTCCATATTGTTTAGAATATCGTCCGCCAGAACTAGACCCTACTATGCCGCATTGCCCCAGATAAAGACTCAATCGAGGGTGGCGTGTTATAGGTGGTCAGTTTCAGTCCTAGAAAGTGCCATTTCCGGTGGGTGGTAATTTGGGGTACTCGAAACAAGATTGTTCTTGAACGCATCCACGCCACACACAATGGCGCTCAGATAGTTCCGCTACTCTGTTAAAGAAGCAGACATACGGAATTTGGGATATTTACACCCCCTTAAATTTGAGAAAAATATGACTCGATTTGTGTGGTACCATTCTGCTCTCCCGAATGTAGGATGAGGCAGGGGTTAGTGTATCCAACGGCCAACACTTTCCGGATCGCTATTTTACGTCTCTATCTGGAGGACGACCAATGAATTCCAGGATCCTCGGAGCACAATATTCATGTCCGTCATGACTGGCTCAAGTCGAAAACCCCCGATGGGACTTACTGCGAATATATCGAAGTATTATTTACATCTATTGTGACTGACACAAAGGGCGCCGTGTCATATAGCTATTGGCCATTATCGCTCATGTACTTGTGTCCCGACTTTGTGTCCCAACAGACGTTGTTCACAATGATAACAGGTTGTCCATTTTGCCGCTGCTGCAACTACTAATGTAAACAGCGCTGGATATATCCATATCGCAGTAATCATCCAGTGGAGTTTAGAAATGAAAATAGCAAGATCTCGTCGGCAGGCCTACTCTAATTTATTTCGATGGTATTATCTGGTTGTATGGCAGGGCTCTGAGTGTGAACGCGGCTTTGGGTTCCGCCCACAAGGTCGTTAATTGAAAGAATAAGAACCAAGTCTAGGCTATATATTTTGCATCGTGTATACCAGTTGCGCGAAAAGGTATCCCTTCGTTAGTTCGTTACTACATCGTTACGTTGCACCAATAGGCAACGTGCGAAACTCATTTTATAGGGGCACTTTGTTAGCAGCTGATGGAGCAAGTCAGAAAAATTACGATATTTCACTCATTTGTGGGTGTATTGCCAACAAATCTTCATAGTTTGTTCTTGTCATTCAATTCACTTAAGAATTGCAGAAATTCTGATTTCAAATCCGATTCTTCTTACTCAATCGGAAATGGAAAAAAACCAGCCTAATTGAGTAGGGGAAAGAAAAATTGATTTCAATCGGAATTCTTGCAATTTATGTGAGGTAGGATAACAAGAACAAAATATCAGAATTTGGTGGTTGATCCACCTAAGAATGAGTGAAATATAGTGATTTGTTTTTCTGGCTTTCTCCAATTGACTGGTAACAAAAAGTGCCCCTATGAAATGAGTTTCGCACGTTTTGCCTATACATAGTCGTTGCCGTGTACACACCAAAACTTCTTCGAAAAAAGAGTACCCTTCCAATGTGGCCATGGGATTTTCCAAGGGAGTTTGAAGTTGTATGTGTTGATAACAGCGACCAAGTTTTGTGTAGGGAACATGGCAAACACTAATAAAACCCCGATATGATTGTTGCCATCAGCCAACCAGCAATTAGAGCTGTGGGAATCCTGTGAACCAGTATGTTCTGCTCCCTCTCTTTCCAACCTTCCCATGTTCCAATTTAGTCAGAACGCAGAGATGTGTCACGTTTTCAATTTAAAAATGTTCCCAAGTCTGACCTCCCTATGTTGCACACCCGGTCTGGGGGTCCAAAAGGGGCTAGATGTTGCATCTATGTTTGTTCAAGAGAACTCCTGAACAAGATCGTTCACGGTATTTTAGTTTTGGGCTTATGGTATTCTGCTTGTTTTTAAATGCCGAGCAACACCTAACAGTAGGCCTTGTCAGCCATTAGTGGATCAGGTGAAGAACAAATATAATTATCAATACGTTTTCGCTTTCTGGGTAAATATTGAAAACCTTTATAGGTGTGGCAGAAAACTTGTCCACAGCTGTGAGCGAAAGGGATCGTGAGGTCAGAGCATAGAGACGCTTTTTAGTCAAATAAAAGCGTTGACAATGTGAACAGCAACGCGAACAGCAGAATATAGATATTAGATAGGTCAAAGTATAGAGAGGTGGAACATTAGAGAGGTGAGGGATTGTTAGAGGACATCCATTGATTCTTTTCAGCAATAGTTTTCAAATCCCAAATTCTCGTTGAAATTATGGTTTGATAATAAAAGTGGGTAGATCGGATGGCTGTAAGGGGGGGAGGAGGCCATCTTGTTAAGTATCATTCTTCGATGCACTGATTTCCCCTTGACCTGTATAAAATGTTACCATTGTCACTAAAGATAGTTCCTTAGAGCAGGTTGTATTCTTCAAGAGGCCTACTTTGTGGGGACACTATTGACACAACATAGCTAAATATTATGTAACTGGGGATGATTCTCTCTTGATGCAAAGTACCCAGTTCTTTAATAGGAATGGCTCTCCTATATAAGTATATTTGTCTGTTTTCGGTTGTGCAAAGGAATGGAAATCTGTAAATAGGAACAAGAACAACTGTGATTGCATACTAAAACTATTTGATGAAAGCCTGCGCATCTCCTACTTTTATCCTACTTTTCATCTTCAAACTCCTACTTTTGTCCTAACTTGGAAAAAAAAATTGTGTCCTTTTGGACTGGGTCTGCTTGAAAGCCTGTGATTATGCTCTGCAATTGACACTACAGTGTTGGCTTCGAGCCTTATCATGATGATGCCAGTAGCTACACTGTCCACTGATCCCCCCCCTCCTTTTGGGGTGAGGAAAACTGTGACTAAAAATTGCTGAGTTCTGGTAGAAATACCTAAGACAAGAGATGAAAGTGTAATTAAGCGTACGGTTGTGTCAACACTCAGAGAGCAGTGGGATTAATGGAGTCATCCTCTCGTTTCAGTCCCTGCCTGGGGGGGGGGTACCATGCTTAAACCCCCACCAGACCTCTTGATCCTTCCTGTGAAGGGGATAAACATGTATATCTGGTGCGTCAGTGATAATGTTATTCCACGGTTGAATGTTGGTAACATCGAAAAGAGCTACAGGGAAGGTACTAAGCTATCGGCAGCACTCCTGAGAAAGATTTTTTGTACTTGGGGCACCTGTGGGAAAATGGTTTCCAACAATGGAACTCCACTCATATGGTCACTCAGTTGCAGAGGTTTGTATTCTGTGGGGTGCACAGAGAATTTTGCCCCAGATCCAACAACCAAAATTTCCCATGATTTTTTTTTCCGCCTATACCAGCCTGTATGCACAATCCTCACAAGACGGGAATGGCCGTTCAGATGACGCTGTACGATGTTAGGCTGCCCAATTGCTAACATTTGATCCCAAATGGTAGCATGTGGTAACTTCTGGATAATTAGCACCATTACAAGTTCATACATCTTGTTTGAATCATAGGGTTATCCTGTTTTCTAGGACCACTGCTGCAGTATCTCAGCACTAGATTGACGAATGGCTAGCAGGAATCTCAATGGGATCTTTGCAGTGTACAAGCCAGCAGGCGTCACATCAGCTGATGTTACTAACTGCATCAAATATGTCATCTCCTGCGGGCAGCAAAACCCCAAGCTGAATCCATCCAGGAGGCAAAGTGTCAAGGTCGGGCATGGTGGCACTCTTGATTTTGACGCTACTGGCATTTCTTTTAGTAGGAGTTGGGAGTGGAACAAAGAAACTGGGAACTTATCTTCAAGGCAAGAAGGTATATAATTGCAGGGACTTTTAGTTTGAACCAAAACAAAATTTTATACATTTTACACATAATTATTGATCAAAATAGTATCAGTTAATATCAGGTAGGTAACAGTTAGGATATTTCTAGAGCACTGCTATTTTTCTCAATGCAGGTGATTTGGCTCAATTGTTTTAGCACTAATAAAAATAGATTGGCATTGAAAATCTGTGTTCACAGTTCCACACATTTCCATAGGGCATATCATATCATCTGTCCAAAGAATCATGGCATCTGTAAAAAAAATGTCAGAAGCCATGGAGAAGTCATTCTCAGTTTAGCGTAGGCCTAATAAACTCTCAGCGATGTCCACTAAACTCCCAAGAAATGCTCACTTTGTGGAAGTAGGTTAGACTTATTTAAATTTGGGCATTTTTTTAAAAATATTTTGTCCTTGAGGTAGGGGAATCATGTCATTAATGACTGAATTGATTACAATTTTCTCTGTTTCAGAAGTACACAGCAGTAGGACTCCTTGGTACTGGTACTAACACCCATAGTATGAATGGTGAAGTCACAGAAAGGTCTTCATATGGTATGGTATTACTACTTCTCGAAAAGTAAATGACAAATGTTTGTGGTCTATAGAAGCAGAAGCTTGTTACAAGTGGACATGTAAAATAAGTGTATAAGGAGAGTGTGTAAACATTACCATATGAATAAAACACCCTTCCCCCCTCCCCCTATTCTTACTAAATGACAACGAGGATATGTATACAGCAGTAACCTCATAGAAAGAATGGGCAACAGGATGGTCAGACAAAAATAAGATGTAGTTAAAATTCCTCTTCAGACTTGGTATTGAGATTTTTTCTTTAGCGAGTAGTTGTGTGATGTTATTCCAACCACTGCGCTCACAAACCTATAGACTTGAAAAATTTACTAACGTTTGTCTGTGGTATTTCATCATTGTTAGCATCTCTGATAGATTACTGGGAGTTGTTACAGAATTGAAACAACAAACAAAAGTTATGAGGAAGAGACTGGAATTAATCCAAATATGTTTTCCATGGGCCCCATAGATAGAACACTGGTGTGAATTTTTTGCAAAATCAGCTGCCAAACGTCAACTTGATAGTATATTATTTGGTTATGTGTCCAATATTGGTTTTGTTACTGGTAATTGAGGGAAGGATGAGGGGGGGGGGGGGGTTCAGGGAGCCCATTGAGGCTCATCAAGGAACCCTGGCCGTATTGATCGTGGATGGCCCCGGCGAAATCGCTTTTCTTCTCGACTAGTGCTCAGATGTTGATGGGCAGGGGTGTGTTGTATGTGGAACCAATATCAAACCCTGCTCCCGGGACGTCGTTTTTCCTGTCCCCAGTCCGAACGGACTATGAACTCCAGGGACCCGACCACTTTCTGGGAACCTGGAGAGCGAAGTTCAAGTTCAATGTGGACTGCTCACAGCCACCAGACGAGACTTATTGCAAATATCTCATAAAAACCCAGTTACCCAGAAAATCCACGGTGACCACATGCAGAAACATGAAAGTGTGAAGACCAAGACCTCGCCAAACGCAACTGCAAGTATAGCGCACCCCAGAGAACAGCGTCCAGTGCCTGCTGGAATTTGAACCTGGAATATTTTGGTTGTAAAGATTCACTGATACCACTCTACCATTCTTCCCGCCCTATTGATTTTTCTGTTTCTCCCACAGAGCAACAGCACCGACTAAGGAGAAAGTTATGGCAGCGCTGAGCAAGTACCATGGCCAGATACTGCAAACTCCTCCAATGTAGTATCCGTTTGTAATAGTTTCGAGTTGTTGAGATTTCCACTGCAATTCGGAACCAAGTAGAATTGGATAGAGCCTGGTATACCCTGTATGCTCTCATGGGGGACTTACAAAGGTGGACTTGTTCCTGGATGACATGATGGACTATTGGTGTGTTCCTTCGATGTTGTGTTTGTAAGTTGCACTCTTTCGATAAACAAGTGGAGAAGTTGAACCTCCACTCAAAATAGTGACACGTGAATATACTTATTTTCACCAGTGATGAAGTCATATTACGGTATACACGGACCATTGCAAAGAGGAATGAGCATAGTATGGTGTGCTCAGTGTTGTTGCTATTCTGAATTCCTACTATTCTAGATGTGCTATGCAAGATAGTTCGCTATAGAATGAATTGGATTATCTCAGTTGGTAGGGGCCGAACTGCAGATAAAAAAAAAAGTGAGTTTGAATTCCACAGCCCCATCAGCTTGTCCTGTGTGTCCTTGGACAAGGCACTCTGTCTCAGATACCCCACCCAGGTGATAATTGTGACCTGTGTGGAATCTGAGTGAAATTTTGCACCTATGATGGCATCATCTTACTCTCTGGAATTGTTGGAGAGAGTTCTGGCCGTTCCAATGATGGAGGTCGGGGATATCTTTGACGCACTTTGAGAATTTCCAATGATGTAGGTAGAGTCATATATAAGTGTTGATATTAGAATAAAGAGAAAGTTCTCTGTGATGCAAGTCTCTAGTCTAGACTAAAGCAGGCTGTGATGTTTGATGATTGGGAATGGCTAGGAAATGTGATGTCTCGGGTCATGGTAGGGTTTTTTCACAGAGCTGTGGATGGGGCACCTCTCCTCATCTGTCCCACGATACCCATGTGAATTGAAAAGTGGGGACCTTGGAAGGTGAAATAGTAGCAAGGAAGTAGTAGCGAGCAGTGTTGGAGTCCAGTCCAGCCAATCGGTCCAAGACCGAGCCTCAGCTCCGAGTTCTAAGACCGGTCTTCAACATCCGAGTCCGAGTCAAGCTTAAATCCTTAATTTGTCCGAGTTCCGGAGTAGTTCCTATTAAACGTGGCTTTAACAGAATGGATTGGCCTAGTATCAGATTCGAAATAAATCGCAAGTTATTGCAGGTGAGATGGAATCCCTGAACAACTTCATGTGATAATATTGCAAAATCAGTCAATGCAAAATCATAATAGTTTCCACACATTCCTATTCGAGAGTTGGACGACTCATCAAGAAAGTCCATAGCAATGGCCATGTAATTGCGATGTACATGCCCAAAATTACAATAAATTACCTAAAAAATCCATATAATCCTACGTAAACTCTCCACCTGCCTACCTCGCTACCATTTGGAGGCCATGATAATTTTCTCCGTGGCATGTGAGCACCTTTGCTGACGGCCATTTCACCAGGCACAGCTTTACTATTGGCTTACTCCAAATTTGGTATGATTTCAGACATTGACAAAAAAAAAAAGACATTACCTCAGTTTCATCATGTTTTCAGATGATCAATGTTAGAAATTTGCCTATTCTTCGTCATAATTTTCAGGATTTTTGCAAAGGCTGTTCTTGTGCGGTCCTGAACGCGACTCGACAGAGTCACCGGTCCTAGCAGCCGAGTCGGAGTCATTGAATCACACGAGGTCGAGTCGGAGACCGAGTCCTTCAAAATTGGTCTCAAGACCGGTCTTGAGGCCGAGACCGGACTTAAATCCTCCAACACTGGTAGCGAGAGCCGAATAGGGCATCCCTATTGGGACTTCACTGGGGGACAAAACGATTGTAACGGAAATGGTTTGGTCAGGAGTGAACAAGGAAGGGTGCATGTTGTTTAGATGGGTGTGACAAGTCACTGATGATCAGGGGTAATATTCGTAAAGCACTTTGAGATACATGTCTTTAACAACGGAAAGCAACTCACATAGCACTCATATTATTCATGATAATAGCTGGGGAAACAGAGAATATTTTAATTCAAAGAAAAGTTTGATGAATGCCCAAACAGTACCTTACTCATTCCGAATCGCCCCCACCAACACCTACCAGCTTACTCGGCACTGAAGTTCAGAGGTCACACAATGGCTTCATTGGCAGCTGCTGGGTTCCCCGTCTCCCCCAAACCAGCCAGGATGGTCACTGTGGAGTACATCAGATGCACGTCATATAAACCACCTGAGTTCACGCTTGGTAAGTACCACAGTATTAGAGATAATTACCGGTACTCTAATGAATGCCCTAGGAGAATTAAAATTCCAGGAAGGAGAAGAAGTGGGCATTCATCAGAGTGTAAAACTTTTCATAAGAAGTGATGGTTTTCAGCTGTTGTGATCCACCACTGTCTGTCCATCCATCTATCTGTCTGTCTGTCCATCTGTCTTTTTTTTTTACAGACAGACAAGGTTGGAGACCATCATACTTGGTCAGTGATATTAAGGACTAGTGCTATCTACCCTACCTTAAGGGCATTAGCATTAATGATGTACGATTTCATTATGGCCATACATAGATTAATGTTCTTATTATATTTTTCTTCTCAGAAATCTCTTGTGGAGGAGGGTTCTATGTGAGGAAATTGATCCATGATCTTGGAAAAGGTATTTCTACTTGAAGTACAATGCTATTTTTAACATGATGTCTTATGGTATTTTCTATTTCCCACAGCAAGGCAATAAAAACGTACAACCTTGAGTCATAAAGAGACTTTGGAAATGAGTTGCCTGTTGGCTTTCTTTGCGGGCACTTTGATGCGTGTTGGGAGAAAGGATAATGGAGGGGTTGGACAATCTGAAAGTTGCCATCTGAGATATGATAACCCCCCCCCCCAATTAGGTACGCCAAAAGGCATTGCCTTATTCCATAGGCTTTGTGAGGGTTTCGTAGCTGGCAAAGAGTTTCCTGGTCTGTACCCTTGCTGGGCCTTGAATAGGTAGGGTCCTCTGATAGGCGAGTATGTTTAGAGAAGAAAATAATGGCGGCCCCCAAATAACGTATCGGCGGACCAGCTACCCACTGCGATCTATTACAAAGTAACCGGTATGATGTCACAGGAAAAGGAGCTGTGGGAATGTTTGTAATACAAAGTAGAAGCAAAACGAGAGCAATCATTAATACAAACTCAATCTTCACCCCTCAGCCTAGGAGAATACCAACTTGGTAGTGACTGTGAGGGCACCCTAGGAGTTCTGCAGACTGGCCTCGCTGTGGGCGAGAAGTATTAACCCAAGTCACTTTCCATCAATTCTCCCACGTGCAGGGTCGAAGAATGGGGGCATGAGCATTCTCTGACCTCTGGGTGAACAGAGCAATCATGAGTATGAGTGGGACTGCTCAAAAAATGAAGGGTTGACTTACCTAAGCTGTGACTTCATATTTCTGAACACTCCTAGGTACACCTGTCAATAGTACTACGGTACTACCACTGGGACCTAGCAACTTGATAATTCATCCTACAACCTGGCGTTTGTCTCACTGCCACTTGCCAAGGAAAACCCGAGGTCCCACTCTTATCGTGTGTCCTTTCTGGTCGTCCATCTGTGCTGGCCCCTCTTTTGAACCATGATGTCCTTTGCTGGAATTTTTGGCATGTAGGCATATGACCTAGTGTTGTGGTGTTGCTTGCCAATTTTTTTATAACTGAAGAAGAACGATCATACGTATTGCAATTTGTGAAGTAATGATATTTTGAGTCAAGTCCCTGACGGTCTTTCAGTTCAGTAATGACCATGCAAAAAAAATCAGCTCTGATTCGTGCCAACACTACAAGACACTGGTGGCAGTGGCCCTTGCCTCACTAATGGCCCTGTTCCCTTGTAGCCGTTGAAGGGCAAAAGTTTTGCAACATCTTGTCTCAAAAATATAGACGCAAAACTTATGTCCAAATTAACTTCCGAAATTGCTACACAAGTGACCACAAGGACTAATTTCAAACTCGGTTGTCATGTGTCGTTATTAACATTCATCTGATTGATTAGATGCTTGGTATTCTTTCTCCGACCTTGGAAGCTGTGCTTGCATGAAGTCACTAGAGAGGACACAACAAGGACCATTTATTCTCGGAGGAGACATCCTCAGAGACCAGACTGACTCTTGCACAATAGAAGTAACAATTACAGTTTATAATTATCAGACAAGGTGACTTCATAAAGTGTCACTGTGATTGATCTTAACCTTGCCTAAGCACTGTCAGGCTTTGTCGTTTTGGGGTTGCTACCAGAATGAAGTGCTGTTGTTTGAGGCTGGTTGGACTATCATGTCTGGTGGCAAAAGGAATGCCGATGCTCCAATTACAGGCCTGACTTCGTGCAATCCACATCAGTCATGCACCTTAATAACTTAACGGCACTTTGGTCTATTGCAATTTTCCGGACTGTCAAAGCAGGGCACCTGAGGTAGAAATTGACACTGTTCACCAGTAATGGAGTCCTCCTGCAAGTGCTGTGTAGAAGACCACGTCTCCAATGAACATATACCGTATCACATTTGCCCCCACTATTATAGCATTGCTTATCCTATTTGGATAGGTTTCAAATGCAACAAGATTGTTACTACTCTGTGACCCACACAGTGGGCCTTATGCGTGTATTGTTTTTTTTTCAGAGGAGTGGAACCCCTGTGTCATTACTCGGTGTACTTATAAAGAAGAAAACCAAATTCACCAAGTTTCGTAAAATATCTGACGACTTGAAATTTTGCATAAATTAATGCAACTCGCTGACTTGATTATTAATATTTTATGCTGGAAATCTAATCACTTATCTCCTCAAATCCTGCACACTATTTGCCAAACCAATCATCAACCTAGCACCTACGGTTCATCCGTATGTTGTGCTTCAAGTCTAACAATAGGCTAATGTACCCTACTCAGTTAGTGACTTTGTGGCCCAAAATCTAATCAGATTGTTTCCCCCAACCCGTGATTACTATATAACAAAAATTGTCATAAAATTAGTCTTGGCCAGTTCGGAAATATCCTAACGAAAAGGGGGGACACACTACATACACACCACAACAAAGGGATTCACCAGAAGTATGGTTCCTTCCTAGATGCAGTGCCCCTTGACCATGTTTCGAGCCAGGGGACGGCAAAGTAAGGTGAATTATATACAGAAACATGTCCTGAAGATTTTCTGAAGACATGTACCGAACTTGTTTCCCATTCTCCACCCGAATTCCCATCCTCCCCCACAAAATGTGTATCTCAGCACAGGGGGTTAACTATAAATGAAGGAAGGTTGAAGTAACGCCAACTCCATAACCTCTGTGTAGGTTTGCTATACATTTTGTGAAGATGCCTGTTGAAAGTGACATAACCTCTCCTCATGGATGATTTTGAATAACCATGAAATGAGTACAAATGACTATCAGAATATTGTTAACAAAAATATATTTGATTTGACTTCAATTGTTCATGCAAAATATAAAAAATAAAGGTCAAATGAAGTAAAAACATTATCTCTCTTTCGTTCTCACTAAATGGATGATAAAGTAGCTTAGTTGGTTTAACAGTACGGAATGCTTAAATGGCCATGCACCGTTGTTAGGGTTGCCACAAGTTTCTTCAACGGTGTCCGGTTCCCTGGTTTCAGGGGCTGGCAACACGTAGGCTTGGCCCATTCATGAGCCTTGGTTAGTTAATATAGAGGAGCTAAAGGAAGTGAGCCTTGGAGGCAAAGTAGTAAGAAGAAACCCACCTTTCCGCAATTATCGTGGGAAAAGGGTCTGCAAAATGGGACTAACAACAATCCGAGACGTAGGCTCTGGCCAGCAACTGCCTATATGCTCCACACAGCCATGGGCTTATGTACTTGCTTAGCAACTTTGGATAGAATAGCTGAGAGTGCCCTCGTGAAGTGTGGGCAGGCATTTCATTTATTATGTGGTAAGTTGATAAGTGGTCGTCAACCTCTGGTTTACAGGCCATCAGTCACAATGTGATTCAAATGATCCTATTCTCTCTTGGTGGCAGTGAGAGGGATAGCACAGAGTGTGGGACAGTCCTATTCTAATTCACAAGAGAAATCCCCTCCCCCCACTCCACCCCGTCATGCAAAGTCCCCCTACTATCTGTAAGTCATCTCGTGAAACGTCGATCATAGCGCAGCCCAACCTGCCGATGCATGAGCAGTGTGCAGAACAATCTTGGGAAACTCCTCTTTTCTCTTTTCTTTAGTTTACTTATTATACAACAACGAACTTTGCACCACTCATTTACCTAGTCAGAACTGGGGTGCATCGAAATAACTTTTTAAAAGCATTGAATATAACAATATTCAAACAGAAGATTCTCGACTGATACCCAACTACTGGTCTTGGTGTGAGCATGCACACTCCACCGTGGACATGCTTCTTCTTCTCGTTTTGATCCGGGTTTGCCTCGAGCACGGGCGGCGTATTCCTCCTCACTCTCTCATCCACGCATCGTCTCACACCGTCCTGCCCTCCCTCTGCAAACCAACCTTCGGGTCTCCTCCACCTGCCTATTCCTTGTCATCTTCAGTCTTCCTCGCTTTTCTCTCTCGGTCATCCGGATGTTTTTCTCAGCACATGACGCCATCCCCTCAGCAACAATTCCTATCCATCGCACTACAAGCTTGTCCACCATTTTCCACCAGACGGAGCAGGCGAGCATCTCCTCTCCGGAAGCTTCACGGCAATCGCTCTCAATCATTGCTTGCTCGTTCTGATTCATATTGCCATCTTATTGCTGGTAAAAGTCTCCTGGCAGGTCTTGCCTATTTAATAATCAAGTTGGGTTGCCCTGTTTCACTACTCGTGAGACATTAACCACACATGCCAATAGCCTCTGAAAATTATTGTCATAGAGTGAGGGCCTCTTTATGGTAACTTGGTAGGGAGAAAAATGAAATGATTGATTAATAACTAAAACTAAACCTGATATGATATGAAACCATTTTACCCATCATGTTACCAAAACAACCTTTATCTTTCAACATGTTGCAATATAAAGGTTTCAACTAGATTTGAAGGTGTCATATGCAGTACATATCAGGAATTTACATGTCATACAACAATCAAGTACAGCATACAAACAATCAGTATAGGCAAGGGCCCATCTCCAACCCCATACAAACCTACAGAATCATTATATTATAGAGAACTTATTTTTAAAAAGTAAATTTTGGTCATTTTAACGTCCACATAATTGCAATGTCGTTGTATACGATGTGAATTACGGAACTCCAAGGTGTTAGTGAACATTGCAACACTTCAATAATCAGCTGTTTTTTAAATTATTAATTTTTAAAATTCATAGTTCCACAATACATTGTTAACACATTTCACACACAAGTTTCATGAAGAAGCAGTGACACATTCTCATGGAATCACAGGCTCCTACTTTTTTCAAACTCTCCTACTTTTTGCCTTGCCTCCTACTTCTCCTACATTTTCTAGAAAATCCTACTACCCTTCTCCTACTTTTTTTCAAATGTTCATTCAAAAAAAAAAAAATCACACAAAATTGAAGGATCGTGAGAATGGGCCAGACACGTATCTACTATGGAATGGAAGTCCTTTTCCTGCATTTAGCTGTAGCAGTCCCAAAGAAGCATTCAGGACCTCTCTATCCTGGAACTGCTAATGAGGAACCTGTAATCTCAAACCATACCGATGTACCAAAAATGTCATCGCAAAGAGAGCAAATGTGGAGTTATTTGAGAAATGTTCTTGAAGAACACCCAATTGCTGTTTGGTATGTAGAGATGCATTTTAGCTCAAACCAGCTAAGCCTATTCCTTAATCTGCATGCCATTCTTCTATATCCTCCATCTATGGATCTAATTGCATTTTTAGTTCAAACAAACCGTTTTCTGTTGAACCATTGTGATCCCCATTTCATTCTTTCTATCCATCCTCCATTTATCCCATCCCATCTGTCCATCTCACCCCATCCCTCCATCTATCTAAATCCATCATGATTAATCCCTCCATCTATCCATCCCATCCAAGCCATCTATCCATCCATTCATCCCATCCATTTCCTCTATCCATACCATCTATCCACCCTCCCATCCATCTATCCATCCCACCGCCATCTGTCCATCCATCCACATCTATCCATCCCACCCCAGCATCTATCCACCCCATTCATCCCATCCATTTCTTCTATTCATACGATCTATCCAACCGATCCATCTATCCATCCCATTCGGCATCTATCCATCCCCTCCAGCCATCTATCCACCCCATTCCTCCCATCTATTTCCTCTATCCATATGATCATAATCCAACCGATCACCCATCCCTCCATCTATCCATCCCATTCATATCGTCCATCCATTCAGCAGCCACGAGCCATCCCCCCCTCCAGCATCTTCCACCCCATTCATCCCATCCATTTCTTCTATCAACCCTCCATCTAACCCTCCATCCTTCTATCCCTCCCGTCCAGCCATCTCTCCATCCCATTCATCCAACCATTTTCCTCTATCCATAACGATCTTTCCAACCCATCCCATTCATCTATCCATTCAGCCCATCCATTTATCACCTCTACCATCCCATCGCCCATACATTCATCCATCTCATCCATCTGTCCATCCCATCCATCTGTCCTGTCCATTCCATTCTATCCCCTCCATCCCAGCCCCAAAATGTATCTTTGCCTACACAGTCCTTAAATGTCAGAATGTTCCTCCGGGGTTGGGTCTTCAGCTTGCAAAGTCATTGGAGTTACACGAAAGCATCTGGTGAAAAGAAGACTTTAATTATATGGGCCTCCAAATAGTCACCGTGTTCATTGAGACCTCTGAAGCAAAACTCGTCTATGTGAATGTTTAAGGTCAGCGAAGGGGCACAATAGACATTGTGTGAAATTGCTTTTCCTCTGGCCATTCTTTTGATGGATGCGTCCCAATTTGGACACAATGGTTATTGACTCCTGGGGCATCTCTGACCCATGGAAGGTCAAGGTCATTGAAGAGCACCCGGGTCTTGTTAACTCAGCCTTTCGGGGCCAAATTGTTCATTCTTTGAATGGATGAATCCTTGGATGTTGGGCCCCCCCAGTGAAAGACAAGCTAGGGTCCTTAAAGGGGCAACAAGTAGGGCCATTGTGTTGAATTGCTATTAATGGCCCTCAATTATAGTCATTTTCTGTGTTGTTGCACCAATATCGTACAATTGTTGAATGCTGGGGCTTCTTTGACCTTGTCATGGTAATCCGGGTCAACTTGGGACAATGGAGCCATTAAGTGCAAATGGCCTTCTTGACCACGGCAAAAATCAATCCGGTAGAAATGGGGTCTCCTATTGCCGAAAGGAGATTGAAAATGTCTACCTGTTTAGGAGCTTGATGAATGAATTCATGAGTCATACCATATTGTATTCACACCACAAAGCAAGCACGGCTCTACAGGGAACAAATCCATGGACCAGATATCATAGTGAGTACATATTATTTCACACTACCTCTTGAAAATTATTCCTAATCCGATTCTTCAATTGTAGTCTGCACACATACACATAGCATCTTCAGTTCCTTGTTTCCACTACAGGAAAGCTTTGTTTGGATTAATAGTTGTCAATGTAGATTTCGAGATCTTTGAATGAGAATAGACTGCTTCCGGCTGTGTAGCTTTTGTGGGATTAGACTTGTCACAGTCCGTTCCGGGCAGCGGTTCTTTTTGATGCAAACTGTGGCGTTTGATAAAGAGTGACATTGACTGCAGTAGCATCGTGGTCATGGTATGGAAACACCGTTACTGTAACATCGAACTCATGTCCATTACTCAAAACAGCCAGGGGTCATTAACTGGGAACGACTGTTTTGAATCTAACGTCGCGACAATGAATATTCCATTCTGTATTAACATACCGTTCTCCCGAACATGAGAATGCAGAATCGCCAAACAGAGAATCTCCCGACCTGCCAATTATACTTCTCTATGGATGTTAACCAAATGTGGAAACAAGTTCATTGATTGCTGAGGTGAACATTGGCCATGTAAATGTTAAGGGAAACAATAGGCGATTAGGTGGAATTAAATTTTTGGCCACATATGTCCATTCTTTGTTGAACAAAGTGTTCATTGCCTGCTGGTCATTGAATGTACACAAACAGCCTTTGTGTGATTACAAAATACATCTCCTTCAAAAGAATACAAGTTCCTTGACTTTGTACCATGTTTCTGGAGTGGTTGCCTCTTTCCATTTTTTCTTAATTATGAAATACATTGAATAGGACAGTCGATTTAGCTGTTGTGTGAAACATAGCAAAAAATCCAATCTTTCCCCTCTATAATGAGCATTTAGAAGTTCTTAAACATTGAACACATCACTGCACTTGATCACTTTGGCAATGAAAGATTTGGTACATTTGTTGTTTGAAGCTGCTGCACCATTGGTGGTTCTCGTTTGTCTAATGAAATGACAAAACATCCAAGTTAAATGCAGGCATTGTGTGGAATTTGTGAAAATTAATTGGTGTTTTTGCACCATTCAACCATACTGCACATTGTCTCTTTGCAATGAATATTTGATACATTTTGCATTGTTGGGCTTCGCACCATTGGTGCTCTGTTTGCAACATTTTACACAAAATACAAATGTATTCAAAGAATGACCAATTGGTGCCAAAAGGCAGTTGTCACCCAAATGCCATCCTTGGGGTTTGTTTTCATCTGGTTCAAGAGTTTTGATGCTGTGTCGTATAATTCCATTAAGTAAACAGTAACATTTGGTGGAAAGAATGGGCCACCAACCAGTCACGTTTCCTTGACCCCCTGAGGCATCTTGACTATATTTTCTGTATCCAGGCAGCTCACCCTGTGTGTCGGTGTCCCATTCCTCTTTCATACTTTAATAATTTCTACCTTTGGAATGCTCTGCCTTCCTCCTGTTTTCTTTCTTACAACCTTCAGACTTGCATGTGTAATGTCAACAAGTTGTCCCTCACTACTCTCTCTTTCACACAAGGGCTGATTGTGCCACTTGTTGCCCTTTGAAACGTGACCTTTATGTCGTCAAGATGTCCAGGGTCAATGACCGACTTGTGTCCATTTTGGTCCACTTCCATAAAGGTGACTGTTTAGGGGCCCGGCCCGATTACTTCTTTTTACCCGATGTTAATGTTTTAATGATATTATAATGACATCACATCCTGAATCTTGTAAACGAGC
Organism: Sclerodactyla briareus; assembly: GCA_026419785.1. Lineage (NCBI taxonomy): Eukaryota > Metazoa > Echinodermata > Holothuroidea > Dendrochirotida > Sclerodactylidae > Sclerodactyla > Sclerodactyla briareus. The sequence goes on from JAODTK010005687.1 coordinate 137,746, forward strand.
TGCAAGAACCCACCCAGGAACTTCATGACAAAGTTTCAGAGAAATCCATGCACTTGAAAAATGACTAAAAGATATGTGATATCTTTACATATACCAGGCCCGTCCGCGGGGGGGGGGGGGGGGGGGTGGGGGGGGGGGGGTTCGTTGGTTTGTTGGGTTCGTCCGAACCCCCCTGTCAATCGCACCTCCCCTTCTTGGAAGTCGAACCCTCCCTGGAAAAATCGGACCCCCGCGAACCGCGGTGAAGGGTTCGTCAACATGGGAAGGAACCAACCAAACAGCTAGTGTTCATTCGTCCGATTGAGATTTTCCATCATTCATTACGAATCACTCTGCCAACCACCCCCCAAAAACCCCCCCCCACCCCCTTAAACCCCACCCCACCAAAAAAACCCCCCCCCGCAAGAAGGTACGGAAGGCATCCAAAATATTCTAGTTATATCATCGACTCATCCCTTTTGAGCTACCTACACGTCACAACTAACAGAACGGGATCAAGAAACCGCTAGCCACTTTACACTCCTACCAATTTTGAAATCTGTCACGGCAGAACCAAGATTCGGTGCATTCTTTCCTGCACTGTCCAAGCAGACCAGAGACCCACGAGCTGCGTTCAGCGATGAAAGTTGTGACAAGACAATGACTTTTTCTCCGAACGTGCACATTCGCCGGAAAATAGCGTTCCACCGCACCGCCTTACCTCGTGTGAGTGTGAGAGAATTTTCAGTGTTTATGAGCATGCCGAGAAACCTACACGAGGTGTAGTTGACTCAGGATCGACTCACCTCCTGGCATTGATGCACATTCAGTAGGACGTCGAGACTGGCTTGGCAAAAGTAGTGGACAAATGCGCCTGTAATTGGCGAAAAGCTTGTTAAATGTGTAATCGCTGTGTCACGATATGCAGATGCTCTCCGTGTCCTGAGCTGGTCAAAATCAATACTACCAGGTGGTCCAATAATTTAAAATGGAGTGTCTTCGTTTGGAACATTTGATTACTGTTTAACTATTGTTTCCAGCTGATATATGCATCAAAAATGTTCATCAACATAGGTATGAAATACGTTTAACTATAGTCCATGTAATTGAGAATTCTAGTCACACTCACAAGTTGCCTATGTGACAGCTTAGGAAGATGAATTTCAGGTGGATTGAAAACGCGGAAGGAAATCGGTGTCATTTGAAAAAAGAAGAAATGTGCGTCGGAGTCAACATATCCCGGAACTCCATCAAATGTAGGCTTCCATATCTTCCTTGACATGTTTTATGTTTGCGAGCCCTCTCCATGCAGGACCTTAAACATGGAGAACTCCCTATTGTGGTTGGTATGAGCACCCACCAATATCCCTAGCCTTAAAAAGCCATCGCGCGTGCGTGCGCAAACATTTAACTGCGCGCAAACTGTTACGGAACAGATGCTATGCATTATTGCTGACAACACCGGTTCATGACTCCCCTCCCCATATGATAATATTTCGGAGGGAATCCCTCGACATTATTCACGATCCATTGGGCGTCAATTGCTGAACTATGAACCTTTTGGTGACAACCATCCACTGGATGGAACGCTCACCTAATATTTCTCTCACATCATAGCGGCGCAAGCGGGGGGACCGGGGGACCGGGGGATGCATCCCCCCCCCAAAAACAACAAAAAGTACTAATGAAATTTGAAAATCAACACCAACATCGACAATTAACTATATATCATCGCGGATCATATGGAATATAGTCAATAGATTATAACGTGCCTAAAAAAATGTTAAACTAGTATCCTTTCTAAGTTCAACAGATGTTGCCGCACCGAACCCGTTGCCGCCTCGTCTACGATATGTAGCTTGTAGCAAATCTGTAATCTTGTTCATGTTCACCAGTCATTCTAGATCGATAATACTCTTGAGTTGTTGCGCTCACGTCGTCATAAGAAGGAAACTCCAGTCAGCAATCTTGGCAATTACAAGTGATAACCGACTGACTGTAATGTAGTCTCTTGACTAGGCCCTAATATGTTTTCAATATGGCCAATCCTCTCCTTCGTATGTACAAGGCACACTACTCGTCAACAAAGTGGACATTGTGAAAAATTTTAGTCCCTGAGACTTAAAAACAAAAAAAAAGTGATGCTTGCATTTTTGTTCGAGCTTTAGATAAACAGTGAAAGAAATACCCCAAATGGCATATCTGTTAAGACTTTTATCTCATTTACTATCTTGGTGTTTACTAGTTGTTACGTACTTTCAAATGAAAAAGACACCCAAAAAATTTTAATGTATACACGGTATCCTGTAAAATTGCTAGGGGGGGGGGGTAGGCTGGACACCCAACTTCATGAGAATCATCGTCATACAATGTAAATTGCACACATGTACTGTTGTTCTTCCTGCTGTATACCCCCTCCACCTCACCCTCACAAATTTCTTACAGCCTCGTTTGCGATACCACAATAACACATTTTGAAACCTCGATTCCCTTGTTCGTTACGACACTTCATCACCAAGTGAAAACGGGTGTTACGTAACGTTTCAAAGACACCAATTTTGTCCACTTTTGGTGGTCTTTTCAAGACTACCTTAATAATATTTTTCACTTAGTTGGTCAAGTATTGTAAAATGCGAGGAGACCAAAGTGTCGAAACCTTTTAATTCTCTCCATTGTTTGCGTTCGTCCTACTTACCGGGAGTCGACCTGAACCCTCTAACAGTCCGATACGCTAACACGTCACCACAGATGGTATGGCCAACAGGGGGCGGAAAGGGGCTACCTGGGCTAGCATCATAATTGCTCAGTCTGGGATCATGCACTGGAAATTCACCGTAATGAGAAAGAAGGCCGATTTTCTTAGATTGGAGGGGGCGGGGTGCAAAGGTGTGACATCCCTTCCCCCGGGCTCTCCCTCCGCGTGAATTGCTGTCTCCAAAGCATCTGATATGCAATTACCTTCTTCATAGCATGACATTTTTAATTACTACGATTTTGCAGATACTGACCCCAGTTTTTTGACTGTGTACATATCGCTCATCAGGAGTGCCGTTTTCGTTGGCGCTCCCACTCATATAGTACACATCAATTCATCATCAATTCCAATTTGGTCGGCGTTCCCGTCCTACATTTGTAGGCTCCGCCGCCACTGGCTCATCAGCAACAAACGTAAGCCACTGACCACATTTTTGTGGGGAACATGACTCATGCATACGCGATTTTTACCAAGAGGCCCTATCAGCCAGCGAAGACCCTCTCCTGCATGGTCATTGGTTGACGAAGGGGTATCTATGTAAAACCGTTGTTGCACCTAGGAAATGCAGTTAGAAGTCCTATTTTGTTCAATGAAGGAGTACATCCACTTCATCCCTCCTTGTATGCTCATTCTATCATGTTCATATGACAAATGAAAACTGGGTCAAATCACTGCCCTCTCAGGGCTGCCCTCCCTGGGCCAGTGTGCAGACAAGAATTATAGTGACTAAATGAAACTAGTTATTCACACAATTTCCGATCATAGCAAAATGATTAGGCCTACCTTAAAGATAAGGGGCAGCAGCAAACCAATATACCTATAGACGTTCGAAATCAGCTGCCTCGTTCATAATGGAGATCCGGGAATGACTGACCTCAGCAAATTCGGATCCACTAATGAGCAGTAGTGGCGTAATGCATATCAGTTCGGAACGGCTGGCCCAGGGTCCTCCGTCAAAAAGGTGAACATAGCTGGGTTTCGGTGTAGTTTTCATTTTGAATGGTAGTATAAAGTAGTAGCATTACAACTCAGGAAGAACAGTTTGGAACGCTCGAACTATATTTCGTTCGTCTTTTCAATTTCAGTTATATAACTTGTGGGAAATGAGGTATCCGTTTTTTTTGAGTTTTTTGTGTCTATCGGTATCTAATTATACATTCCAACAAGGGCACTATATTATATATATATCTATATATATATAATAACTTAATAGGAAAAAGTTTGAAGGTAGCGATGCGGTGAAAATGTTTATAACCTTTATTCCGTGTACGTTTCGGGGTTTTAAACCCTATCGAGGATATAATGTGAACTACTACTACACTGCCTACTTAAATAAAACGCGCGTGATGAAAAGTTATTGCACGCAATTAAATAGCAAGTAAAAATACGCGCGTTCTTGTCTCATCCACTATGCTAAATTCTGAGCAAAACAAAGAAGAAAACGAGCAGTACTATCTAACAATTCAGTTACTAAGATGACGGTGGGCGCGTAATGAATAATGACAATATTGGTCATATGATTGTTCATATTTCATGACGGCGACCACCGTTCATCTTAGTAATGAATGTTTAGATAGTTAATGAGCGTTTGCTTCTTTTGTTTGCTCAGAAATTTAGCCAATCGTGATGAGACAATAACGCGCCCATTTTCACTTGCTATTTATTGGTGATACCATTTCATTCACGCGCGTTTTATTTAAATAGGCTGAGTTAGTAGTTAAAATATTATATATCGATATAAAGGGTTTTTAACCCGAAAAAGTTCGGAATTTTAAATGGTTATAAACATTTTCCCCAAGTCTACACTCAAAACTTTTCCTATGGATTTACGATGCCGGACGCAGAGTACTTTTGAACTATATAATATGGATATTATATATATAACTATATAATGCTAGTCTACTACGTACCTGAGATTTTTTTTTCCATCGAGAAATTGGTTATTCCAGGCTGGGTACGTAGTAAGAAACTAGGGAAGGGCCATTGCCGGCTTGGGGGGTTTGTCAAGTCAAAAAATTGCCTGTACGCTCCGCGCCAACTTATGGTGGCGCTCCGCTTAGATAGCAACAAGGATAATTCGAACCCAATGCTCAAATCCTGCGTATGGGCCTGTATAGCCTATTGTGCCCTTCGTTATATTTGACCTTGAACTTCCAAAGCAAGAAATCTTCCAGGGGGGGTCAATGAACATTGATTCCAAGTTTGGTCAACATTCCATCAGAGAATGACCATTGGGGGCAGAAGGGCAATGGCTAACAGTTGGATACTCGATAGATAGGTAGAATGACCTGGCAGATCACAATTAGGTCATAGGCACAGCTGATTTGAGCAGAAAATCATTCTGCTGGTTCGAGGAGAAACCCTGTCGTCTAAAATCTTGCGACTTGTCAAAGAGATAAGAACAAATTGGGAGAAAAATGCAGGAAAGTCATGAAATACTTTTCAACAGCTCTTGCTATTTGACTCCCTACTATATCCAGGTCAATTGCAAAGTGTTTGATAAATGAACACATCATAGAAATCCCCGCTAGTGAGTATTGACAGAAAACTACTTGTGAGGGAATCTCTACTTTACTCCTACTTTTCTAATTAAAATCCTACTTCCTCCTACTTTTGGCAAATTTTCTACCTACTTTTTCTCCTACTTTTTTTTATGGATCTGTTGCATGCCTGCATTCTCCCACCCCCTTCATAATTAAATGGAACAACTGGCATGCAAATATTTGAACTTTTCACAGCAGAAATACCCCCAACAATGTGATGTGTACCCCCAAGATTTGAGAGTAAAAGCTTCATACATTGCATACGATCAATCAAATTTTGCTCTACTAGAAAAAATTATTGTTTTATACCTTCTTGGGTGATACCTGAATCGTAGCACTTGAGGAGTCCCACCAGGTGGGAGAGGTCCACTTTATGAACCCCTAACCCACTAGTATTGGGTCACTTATTCATGTAACAGCAGCACCCCTCCTTCACCCTCACTGGGGTGACGTGTAGTTTCTGGGTGCAGCAATCCCTACTAAAGGAGCCTGTTGAAAACTGGTACCTAGTTCACACACCCATAAGCCAATCCACCAGGAGTTTCCTTGCGACATTTACATGTACCTTTACCTCGGGGAGTGAGCGGTGTTCCCACGACGCAGGAGTTCGTGCGCGATCGTGGGGTCTTGAGCCCTGTTTCCAGTTCCCATCATTGCTTCCCGTACATTCCTCAAATTCTCAGAGTTCACATGGGTCAAAAATTACACAATTGTATTAGTTTGTAATAGTTCGTTCTATGGACTTGGGTAACCGGGTGCCGATGTTTCACAAATCTCAATTAACGGAGGATGCGGTGAAGAGCACCACACAGATGTGACCTTGTTTTCCTTTTTTTTTTCCTCTTTGCAACGTTTTAGGTGACCTACCGCCCTAAAAAAGACTACAATAAATAGATTCTTAATATGGTAAATATACATAGAAAATCTACATTATCATAGTAGAAGAACAGACTAAAACGACTGTACAAAACTAACAACAACCTGTTTTAATTCCACACAGAAGCAGGGTTGCCAGGTAGAATGTTTTGTTATAGGCAAAAATTATCAATTTTATAGATGGTTTTTGGAGATTTAATGAACAGATAATTGTACTTCCACTATATTTGTACTCTCTCTAGCCCATTGATCCCTTTCCCTATGCTGTAATGACATTGAATGAGACTATGACCGATTCCTCTCAATTTTTGGTCTGTCAAAATTTGACCCACAGCAAATGCCAAGACGGATGTGAATGATTCTGAAGACTTCCATCCCAGTTTTGTATCCCGCACATGTCTCGAATCAGCCCTGTGGGTAGAGGGACATGGAAATGAAGCATTGGTCTCCCACAAAATTCAAGCTCATTATCTTCCAAAGAACAGTCCAAAGCTCTACGACTGAGCTGACCACGATCAAGAAGTTTTGAATACATGAGAGCAGTTGTACAACTACTCCCACTGGCAACTAATTTAACCAAGCTTGGTATTCGTGAGACTGGAATTCCATAGATGCGCAACTAATTTGACCAAGCTTGGTATTCAAGAGACGGAAAGCAGCAACTAATTTGACCAAGCTTGGTATTCAATAGACTGGAGATGCGGCAAATAATTTGACCAAGCTTGGTATTCAATAGACTGGAGATGCGGCAAATAATTTGACCAAGCTTGGTATTCAATAGACTGGAGATGCGGCAAATAATTTGACCAAGCTTGGTATTCAAGAGACTTGCAATGCGGCCGACTAATTTGACCAGCTTGGTACAAGAGACTGGAGTGGGTCAACTAATGCGACCAAGCTTGGTATTCAATAGACTGGAGATGCGGCAAATAATTTGACCAAGCTTGGTATTCAAGAGACCTGGAGATGCGGCAAATATTTGACCAAGCTTATTAGTATTCAAGAGACTGGGATTCCATAGATGCAGATTCGTATACGACAGACGCCATGAATGGCCAATTCATGCGAGTGTGAAAATGGAGCATGCCAAGATGAGCTGCAGTTGGGTTTGCGAACAAATCATTCAAAAAAAATCAATTCAAATAATAACTACCGAGTACCATGATCACGGATGCAGCAAATTGGATCTATGGTTCTTCCTAATTGACATTACCCCGGCCTTAATCAGAGTTGCTAGATATATGTGTACCATTTTTACATATATACATCATTCCTTCTATAATACCAGCCTCCCTCGCAAAATTATTAGAATAATATCTTGTTCTTCATTTCGAACATTGATCAAAGCGCTTCATAAATATTACCCCTGATCATCATGACTTGTCACACCGACCATCCTGCATGCACCTCTTAGCTTGTTCTCTCCCAATGCATCATTTTAGTACATTGCTCCATCGAACTCCCTAATATGCATGCAACCACTACCATGCTCTGAATAACCTCACAAGGTCCCACTTTAACATGTAAGGTGGCGTGGATATTTTCAGGAGCATGCCTTTGTCCGAACAGCACGGCGGAAAAGTCCCCAGGCTTCCAATTGGCTCCGAACTCCCAATCAAATGTTCGTGCATTCTGAAACTCCACCTATTAGCTAATCCGCCTCCCAAATTTTCACATTCCTACCGCACCCCATCTGTCATCATGGAATCCAGGCTTATCAGAAACCCTGACAATATGGTTTACGGGAACATAGACATGACTGCTGAGGAGCGCTCACTACTTCCCTCAGTCGTCACGCCGCATTTGCCTCCTTCATGGGGTCAGTTACCGTGACTGGTGTTAGATGGCTTGATTGAGCTTATCGATGAGAAGAAGATCCCAAGCACATGTGCGATTATCCCAAACGCGATGAGGAAGACATCTTGCGATGATCAGTGATGGGACAGGAAGCCCTCATGCGGAGGTGTATCAGCACGGCAGAATAGACTGTAGCGGTATACAAGTGGCCCCTGTTCGGAGAGAACTGACAGCGAAGACAGAGGATCAGTGTGGGGACTCCAGTCCCGAGCATATAATAACATCACTGACAAACTACCTTTGAATTTTGGCCTGTTAAGCATAACAAGAACACAATATGATTTTTGTCCCCAAATGTAGAGCGTAACCTGAATTTCTGACATCAAGATCATAATATCAGGAAATTCTCACCAGTTTACTGTCACTCTGTTAAAATACATTGGGTAAGATGATCCACAATCTTGGACCCAATTCTTTGGAACACCCCCCTCATACCTAAAGTGATGAATAGAACCCCCCCCCCCCCCCTCCCCAACAATGTTGGATCTTAGACCTCAATTTTGTTGGATACCTCCTGGCCTGATTTTAGTCATTTCACTGTTTACCCCCTCTACTCCTTGGATACCTTGCTTTTTCATGTTAATGGATCATAATGCCCCTTTAATAGACAGATAGGGATCGATAGATTAAACGAAAGTTTTGATTTTGCACCCCCCCATTAGCCCAAGTTTCCTCTATTCTTGGGAGGATAGGTATTTTTGCACTTCATCACATAATCCTTTATTAGGCCCTCCAATGACCCTAAAGCCTGGACAACCCGGGTGAAATTAGCAACAATATGACCTTTAACTTTAGTCCAATGACAACATTGCATTACATTTGTCCACATGATACCCTCATTATGCCGTTCAATGAACTTTGACCTGTTCCATTCATCCTTTGTTTCATGTCCCCTTTCCATCCACTAAGCTACCCATACTGTAGTAAACGAGTTTCTGACTATACACAAACTGCAACGATAGTATGAGGTCAAAATGCGTAATGTCGTGGAGGGTCCCTGTGGCGAAACATGTACCTTGTTGCATCCGCCGCTTATTGAAAATTTTGTGGATTGATCACCATCTTTCCAAAATAAATAGAAAGTTAGAGAGTTATCGAAAGATATGTTAATCTTCAATATCATTGATGATTTCTTATTTTCTTGAATATCTCAAAGGCTGATGGAACTTTAAATTCCTGCACACCCTATAGTTTTACAACTAGTCAATAATAACACGACTCAGTATTCTACGAATCAACTTGTTGAGGTATGCATGTGTTATTGTTCAATCATAGCTATTAAGCCCCTGTGATGACCCTAGTAAATTAAAGGAGGCAGATTGCTCAGTTAGGCAGAGCCGCTCTGACTGAGCAGATTATGTTAGCCAGTCTAGGAACTTCATCGCTCTACCGACTGAGAGGTTAGCTGAGCTACAGCTGACTACAGACTGCAAAACCATCATTGCGAGTTTGAAAACCCATGGCATCCCACGCCTTTCCTGCAGCCTTTGGGACAAGACAAGTCTCCCGCATTGTCTCCACACTAATACGTGTACACGTGGGTACCTTGTGAGGACATGCAAGGAGTAGTGAGTGCTTTATGTGGAAGCCCTTTGGAAAGTCCCCCGTGGGACGGCGATGAGGTGACGCTCAAAACGCATGTCGGGAGTGAACAAGTTATAGATGCTCCTGTCTAGTATGGATTGTGATGGGTCACTAACGATCTGCATGACTTTGACATAGCAAGCCGCTATACAAGCAAACGCGGATATATATTATCTAACTTCTGAAGAACCCATGGGTACCACTAGTCATAATAACACTGACAGAGTATCACAGTATCCAGCATAATCTGTATGTTGTTGCTCTTGTAATTGATAATTTGATAAATGATAGCTCATCAATAGATATAATAGAACTATGACAGTATATTGACCTCATTCGTGAAAAGTCAGGCACCCATGCAGATATAATGTTGACTGAAATTTTCAAGTCAAATGCCTGCGAGAATAATGTACAATTAATGTGCAAAAGCCTATAGGGCATAGATAAAAATGTGCATGGGCTGGAAGACTTGGGTTCAATGTTATTTCTTGCACCACCAAACCTTCCAATATACGAGATACATTCCAAACATTGACTGACTTGGTGGCGTCCCAATCTGGAAGTGAATCCATACTCCCCAACAAGAGCACTGATGAATGCATCGAATCCTTCAGTAAGCATTGCCAGTCCAAACTGCACAGACATCAACGCTCTGACATAGCTTCTCTTCCCGAAATTACTGCGGGAGCAAAATTGGTATTTGTTGGTAGCTCCCCCAAGGCGATCGCCCCCAGTGTCCCGCCTTGTTGCGCGAACATGTTCACGTCTATAAGCCACCATGCAAACAATGCCAAGGCATCCATTGTCACTTAAAGATTTCGGTAAATAAGCCTTTTAACAGAAACGCCTTCTAATCCGTTGACCATTTCAAATTCAAAAGGACGATCAACATTCGGCGTGATTGGCCCTGATGGCCCTCGGGCCCCAAACTGGGCTCAAGTCCAAAAATCCTGATACCCTGAAAGTACAGCTACTAGACCCTCATTATACCGAACAACCGCACGGACTTGTGCATCGAAATTTGTATAAGCATTTTGCATGATTTAAGATGATAGGCCCTAGGGGTCCACATTGTGCCTTCAGCCGAAGTTCCAAACACCCCCAATGGACCCACTAACCGAGGAGCATTACAGTAACTTTAATAAAATCAATTGGTACTTGTGGAGATCATTTCAGTACCATTGTTGTGAAATTTCATAGATTGGCCCTCTGCCGAAGTGGAACCTTAAATCGAAATTTCATGAACACCCCAGGTTAACACTGTAGACCCTCATTGATGAACGAATGGTAGTACTGTGCCCAAAACTTGTTGAATAGAAACTTTTGCGTAATTCCCATAGTGGCCCTCGTCCCCACTAGGCCTTGGTCTCAAACCCCGGCACCCTGAAGGTCCAGCTATTAGACCATCTTGATGAGTCGAACATCCGCATGTGCGACTAATTTATAGAAATACAGATTTAACAGTATTTCATATACTGGGCCCTAGGCCCAAACGTCCCTGTACCAAAACTTCTCACAAACCCCCATGGCCCTCTACCCAAGGATCATTCCATGTACCTTTGAATACAGGCCATTGCCCTCTCAGTGTCTCGCCGAAGCATGGTCTACTTCTGTTAGTCACCATGCAACCATTTACAAGGCATTCCCTGTGTCGTTTAAAGATTTAAATATTAGCATTTAACAGAAACCGCCTCCTAATCAGTGACCACTTTCAATTCAAAATGAACTGATCATTGACATGTCTACTGAAGGAGTAAATGTTCTGTGGGAATTGTGACTGAATCGCCTAATTAGGTGCAATTTTAGCATTCAGATCAAGTTCATGAAAACCGGGGACCAAACTCTAAAATTCGCATAAATACCTGTTGAATGACCTCCATGACCCTGAATCCATGAATAAACTAGAGCACCAATGGTGCTGTAGCTCAAACCACCCAAATGTACCACGACGTATTGTTAATGTTCAAGATCCTGAGACCAAGAAGACAGTTTCAAACAATGGCCTATTGGTGTGCCCCGGTAATGCCTAGTTTGACATTTATCTGCAGATGCCACGGATGTCAATAGCAGTTCATAAACATTGTTATTAGTTGGTCGATGTCCCATCAAAGACGGACCAATTGAGAGAGCAAAAGACAATTTCACACAGTGGCCCATTGTGTCCCTTTATGACCCATTACTTGACCTTCACATGGTCAAGATGTCCTTTAAGGTCGATGACCTTGGGTTCAAGTTTTGATAAAAATATCGAAGAATGACTGTTTTTTGCTCTTTTCATCAGACTGTTTCAATTCTAATGACACATCATGATTTGCATCAACAATCTGCAAACCAGCTGGAAAGAGAACTTTATGCAGTTTTCAAGAAAATCTATGTATTTGTAGGCGGATATACTGTTGGAAATTAGACACATAATGCCCTATATGGCCCTTTATTAACTTTTGACCCGGACCTCCACAAAGTCAAACCTGTTCCATGTAAGTCAATTAACATTGTGTCCCAGTTTTGTCGCATCTGTCCACAGAATGACTGTTAGGGGACAAAAAGGCATGTTGACACACTGGATCGATTAAGAATAGGCTTATGCCCACGTTGCTCCCGGAACCAAAAAGTCTTGAAAAGCCTGTAGCACTGGGCACCAAAATATGCGGAAGCGAAGCCTTTTACTGAATTGCATGCACATGATGGGCCCCGGGCCCCACACTGGTCTCAACTCCAAAATTCCTGAGAACCTTTAGAGTACGGCAATTAGACCGTCATCATGACCGGACATCAACACTGACTTGTGCACTCAAAATATGTAGAATCAGTTTCTGGCATGATTTTAACATGATGTGGCCCTCAAAGGGCCCCCCCCACATTGGGGCCTTGAGCCAGAGATTCGTAAACAACCCTGATGACCACTAATCAAGGAGTATTACATGTACCTTTAAAGAGAATCAATTGAAACTTTTTTAATAGATGTATTTCCCCCAATTACCATGTGTGAAATCCATGGAATTCATAAATTGGGCCCTCGGGCCCAGTGGGACCTTGGATAAAAAATTCTGAACCCCCCGGAGGTACGACTGTTAGACCATGACCCATGACCAAATGTCGCACTGTGCACCAGAACTTGTAAGAGGGGATATTGGCAAATTCCAGATGATGGCCCCAGGCTCCACACTGGGCCTTGGGTTCTGAATTCCTGTTGCACCCTAAAGTTATGCCTTGGTCATGGCTATTAGACCATCATTAATGAAACAATATCATCCGCATGGTGCAACTAAATTTGCAGGAGATACAGATTTTGTGTTATTCCACATAATGCCCACTGGCCCCAAATTCCTGACACCCCAATCGCCCTCTACCCTAGCAACATTAAGTACCTCTGAAGAAATAAATTTAAGCCTGTTGTGAGGAGATGCATTTCAAGTACCATTGTGTGAAATTTCATAAATGGGCCCCCAGGCCCAAGTGGACCTTGCCAAAATTCCGAACACCCAAATGTACACTGATAGTCCCTCATTAAGACCGAACATCAGCGCTGTGCCCCACAATTGTAGAGGATATACATTTTTGAATTTTACCAAATGGCCTATATGCC
>JAODTK010005688.1:0-151279 GCA_026419785.1 Sclerodactyla briareus
TTCTTGTGGTCGTAGAATACCACAAGAAGATCTTCAACCTTCGTCCCAGGCGGAAAGTATAGGTACATCAACACGACGTATATCATTTCTTGCATTGACTTCAAGAAGGCATTTGTTAGGGTGTGGCATGACGCTCTTTGGGTCACAATGAACAGCTGAAGAGTGGACTCTATGGACCAGAAGAGATCCGACGACAAACAGCTCACACGAAAGCCAGTAGTACACTTCTACCACAAGGTACAGATTGGAGACTGTTTCCATACATCGGGCGGATTCCAGCAGGGCCTGGAGTGTTGTCTGCAAAGGTGTTTTGGAATCCCTCATTCGGCCCTTATCGTCTTTTGTTCAATGAGTGTAGTCAATTCGGGGGTTTCAGCATGGTTTTTTCAGGAAAAAAATCGTTTCGTGTTTGACTATCTCTCAGAATTGGTGGAAGACGTTACTAGTGCAGTTTGACAAAGGCAGTGCTGTTGAAATAACTTTCCGTAGACATCCAGGAATCCTTTGATTTGCCATCCGCATGAGCGTCTCTTGCTCAAATCGAAATTGGCATTAAAGGGGATGTTCCCTCAAGTGGATGCGTCAGTGCGTCTGAATCGGGAACAACGAGTCCCTGTGGGCAAAAGGTCACTATTAGTGTTCCCCAGGATCGGTTCTTGGACCATTACTTTTCTCTCTATATTAATGATCTTGAAGATTCGGTTCATTCCAGTGTTGAAAAGTTTTCGGACGACGTTATGCATGTGGTTTTTCACACATTCTCAACGCTTCCTTCAGTTGAATGGCCAAAATATTCATCCTGGTTGAATTCAGAAAAAGATCTCGGAGTTCATTTCATTCTTCTCTGAAACCTTTCAAGCAGTTTGCTGAAGCGCGAGGAAAGGTAATTGGATACTTCGCTTGATGAAACGACACTTCATTTTCCTTGAGAAGATATTGGTTGCAGGCCTATTAACAACTGTGAGACCCTCACCCGGTGTAGTCTGTCCAAGTATAGATACATACTCCGCGAAGATAAGCAAGTAATTGAAAACGTTTCAGTCGGAGAGCTACTAGGGTTGTTTAACTGTCTTAGAGATTACTAACGAGGAAAGCATAAATGCGCTCGGTCTACCCCGATGGACTACGACGAATCGAGGTGATTTGATTCAGGTTTTTTAAATTGTTTCATGGAATGAGGGCCTTTCCTTCAACTAATTTTCTTTTGAGTTTTTTCAATGTTACCACCAAGAGAGGTCATTGCCTCACATTCGTGACAAACGCTGTAGATTGGACATTCTTAAATATCGTGAGAGTTATTTATAGTGGAATAACCTTCCTGGATCGATGTTGTTTCTGTCTAGAGTGTGTATGCATTCAAGAAACAGTCCTTGATTAATTGCTTGAGCATTGAGGCGAAAATCTTAGGCATTCTTGGATTATGTCTTTCCTGACCCTTTTCACTAGAAATTGACTAGAATATACTAGAATAGACTAGAATATACTAGAGGGATGCCTGCTTTTTCCTCCTGCTTAACAATATCTCTAACAGAGCGTCTAATGGCAGATGCTCTTGAAACCCATGTCAGAACTGTCGCATCTAAGGCGTGCCATCACTGATCTCCGGTTTCCGATGAAAAAACATCGACGGAAATCTCTGGAACGAGGAAAGAATTTGCCTCACCTTGTGAGTTGCCCCGATGATACATAAAAACATGTCTCTGGAGACCAGTGGGCAAATGAGACCAAACTGATGACAACCCACACGAATCCATTTACAAGGAAATTGAGGCCAGTAGTGGAAGAAACCTGGAGTCAGTACAAACAGTTTAGTACCTTGAAAACCCTCGTCAACGAAGAGCGCTCAAGGCAGTAGTCTGTACAGACATCAGCACACTACTAAACCAAGCTAAGTCTCCTACATTAACTTGTAATGTAAATTTTCAGGCTCCATGTGAATCCTGGACTCTTACAGCCGGGCTGCAAGAGGAGATTACGCAGCGGAATTGGTGCATGCAAGAGTGCTGGGCATCTCATATTTCAACCACCTCACTAATGATGAGAGATGAGGCAGCATCGTCAAGGAACACATCCCCACTATGACAACCTCACTGACCATAAGCCAAGATCCGACGGACTTTCAGACTATTCTCCAAGCCACCTCACGATGAAGAGGATACGTTGAGGAAAGAGGAAAAGATGGGCTTGACAACATCAAATAGTGTTTAGGACTTCGCCACAACCCAGCTCCCGACCACAACCACATATGGAAAGCGGCTGATGAGTTTGAAACTGCAGCGACATACGACCCAAACGGCAGCGACAAACGACCCAAGCGGGTCACGGGATCAGTAAGTAGGGAAGCAATTAACAAGTTGTTTTGCGCGGTGGAACTATGACGACTGTTCATCGCAGTAACAAGTGTTTTTGCGCGGTGGAACTATGACGACTGTTCATCGCAGTATTAAATTCTTCCATAGGCTAGTAATTCCAGTTGTCATTCGGGCATCCAAGCAGAATGACTTCCCCTAAGATATAGTCTGCCGTTAATTCCCTTTGATATCTTCATAGGCTGCATGCCGAGCCATATCCGCAATTGACACTTCCAATATGGTGAGGGTGAGGGGAGGGGGGGGGGAATAATATCAAAATCTAATTACGTGGACTGGATTCATCGTAGTTCATGGACATCATGACTTCAGGCAACGAGATTACTAGACTTCAAAATCAAGAGTGTTCGGTTATTTCCGACTCTGAAAAATTAGTGAATATTGCCTTAATCTGGCCAGAACTACAGCTCTTCACCTGACTCGGTTGATAAATTCTAGCTCAATATATGGACTACGTGTTAGAAAAGGCGCTGACGCATTACCTACTGGCCTGTCCATGCGTTCACAAATTCTGACACTTATTGTAGCCTTGTTCAATATTTCAACGGAACCAACGATGACGTGGGATCCCCTATTAAAGAACCCCATTTAGGTGAGGTACAGTGAGTAACACTGTTCTCCTGATGACCGAAAACTGGGTTTCCAACAGGTGTTCAAAGTACTTTTTACAAAAAATATTGAAGTTGAGAAACGCTATGGTACATGACGGGGGACATACGTATTCGTTCCGGGATACCATGTGTGTTTTGGTCATGCAATGAGGTGGGTTCCATGAGTTTATGTTGTCCTTTGCGCGCGCGCGAGCGTGTGATGTGTGTTTGCGTGTCCGTCAGATTGTGATTTTCGTCGCGAATATTTCAAATTGAAAGCCAATCTTAGAAAAAACGTCGCAATAAGACACAACGCCGTGTTGGATGACCATAGAATTGCGGCGTTTTTTCTTATTCGTATGGGTTCCTTGTTATGTCCGGTCGTCAAAGCTCACTCGGCATTCATTTTCTGTTGCCACACGCGATTTTGAAAAACGTGTTTTTAGTCTTGTTGGAGATAATCAGAAAGTTGAGGCAGCATTATTCTAATCTTAGGTCCCTTGACGGGCGGGGCCGTACGATTCAGTAATAGCATGATTTTCAGGCCCAAACAAGTATTCTCCTCGGTTTTTTTCTACTCAAGGAACCTTCTGGTGATCTCGTTGTCGGTAGGCTATACTATCCCACCGTGTGTGTTCACTAATGACTGAGCAGTAGGGCCAAAAGTCTCTTGATAGTATTCGTGATGTTGTTCGTACGCCTGCCCTTTGGTCATCGAGAGACTGCGGACACTGACAAATAGTGCAGTCTTCTGCTCCGGACGGAGTTTTCCCTGAGTCTCTGCTGACCAAATTTCTGTTCCTAACTTCTATTTGTTTCTTATTTTCGATGAGGTCCTAGTTTTGATTTTCAAATTCAAACAAAACCCGGATTGAATAGGCATATAGGCTGCGTATCGATCAACAGTACGGTATTGATCTTCTAATGGAGGGATTTTAGTTGTGAACTCTTGCGGATCCCTCTACAACAGACCCTTACCCACACGCTGTAAATCGATCACCAACACCAACCCAACCCCGTCGGGGATCCGCCCACTCTGCTATGTAATATGGCTGGAGCTGCCCCTCAACTTGTGTTTATAACTTGATATATTCCCGATTTTCCTGCTGCCTTTTATATCGGCATTCTACAAACCCCAAGCCTTCGTTATTGGAATACCTGATGCTGACGGTTAATCCCCTCACGTAGCCGACTGTTATTTTTTGCAATACAGTCAGTGTTTTGCAATAACATCCCGCTGGTCAGAGTACACAACATCGCATACCGATTTGCGGCGTCCTCAGTAAACGCAGTAAACTTTTTCAACGCGAATGTAAGGTTGCTGAGCCTTTGGAGGTTTATGTTCACACGCGCAGATCGGCTCTCATATACGCGCTCTTCAGATTGCGTACTGCCTCAACGGAATACAAACGGGCGAACGACGCGTCGCTCATTGCATTGGTGAACGGCCATGTTCACAGCCGCAGAACCCTCCGGTTCGGCATCGTGTTTATATTGCGCCTCCGTTGAAGTTACGCACAGCACGCACTGCCATCTTTGTGTATATCGAATGCACATTCACTTCGATCGAACTAACGCAATAGTGTACCCTAGCTGCTTAATTTACGGTTTGAGAGATACAAAGATATAAATCTTGAGTATAGATATCTCTAACGTCCTTGGGTATTCTTCATTTGAGGGTTGTAGAATAGGAATAAAATAACAGCATGTCGGACTTTTAATGGGTTCATAAACGTCTCGACTCTGAATTTAGCCTAATACGAAACTCGGAGCGCCCCGGCCGTTATTTACCTAAATTTCAGAGCTCGATGTTTATTTCACCAGGAAAAGTCTCCAGTTGCAGTTTAGTCCTTTATTAAATGTCTGCACCTGCGCCACTTAGGTCTTGTATCAACGTCTTGTTCAAACTGAAAAATATTTTTAAAAGATATTTTTCAGCCCACTGTTTAAATTGTCAAATGCTGAAGGTAGATCTCGATGTCGCTTATTGTAACGCTGTTATGGTCTAACCATTCATCGAACCCCCCCCCCCCCCTGTTTTTTAACCCCCCCCCAAAAAATTTAAATATTCAAGCGGGGGTTCTCTATTCAGTGGTGTAGTTGCCGCTTCTACATTGGAAGCGAAATTACAATTTGGAAAAGAAAAAGACGTTGATACAGAGTGGACGGACTATAGAAATGGTGGCGCACTGTAGAAATATAATGAGGTGTGCGTGCCGGATGAAAGCAGTGGAATCAGGTATATATCAAAGTCTTCACACAAGACTACCCCTCAAAGCCTCAAAGGATCACACATAGAACAATCCCTGACTCATGGCAGTGTTGTTCGACTACTTCGGAAGAAACCTCAGGAATCCTTTATCCATGGAACAAAATTACCCAAACAGTGTTACTTCAATAGGTTAATAGTGCTCGATGCCTAATTATTAATTATTAATAAAAAAAAAACGGAAAACACCCACAGATTTAAAAAGCAAACATACATTCGCACCGTGGCGCTATTTACACGATATACAGATACGAATGTTTCAAATACTCTTCCATCGGTCAGGTAACTGTAAACTGAATAAAAACAAGAGAACAGAGACCGTAGGCGAGGTTACTGACACACGGCAAAAATAATATGGCGGGTTTAGGTAACAAGTGAGCAGGACCCCATCGAGCTTTTTTGTTTCAACGTTGGGGACGTGGGCTATCTAGTGAATGTGGAGATTTTTCCTTGAGTTTTAGCGGAGGTGTGTGGAGCATGATCAAAATTCTATGAGCCAGGGTCGCATGACCTTGCAATTATGAGATTTGTATGATGTGTGAGAGTTTTTTCCGTGTTTAGGTGCTCATGGGATCCGTGGTAGCTAGGTGCCTGTGTGTTTTCCCGCTGTAACATGTAACAGTACAGCTTGAACAATTGAATTTATAGACTACACGGTATTTGAGGCTCAAAAGGAACCTGGTCTTGTTGAAACATGTCTACGGACTTCAAAAGAAGGGAAGCCAACTTAACATCTAATATCTGTACAATACAATGATAGGCGTCTAACTTCCTTAGGCGTGTGACCGAGGGAAACAATAAATGGATTTAGTAAAATCTCGAATATGTAGTAGTAAAATTGGTAGATTGGAAATGTCTCTAATCGGTTCCAACTATAATTTTCCCATTCCTGTCATTACTGTGACGGAGACTTTTTGAGAATAGAGTTAAAAGCGTTTAAACATTCGTCATTAGGTTGGTATTTACTGAAAGCGAGGTGGGGGCCATTCATTCGAGCATGCACGATATTTAAAGGTAAATGGTCGTCTCGCGCTTTTATATGACGTCTCATAATTGGGTGCAGTCGTGGAGTATTATACTAACTGGCTTACGCTGGTAAACTATTGGATGGGATAAATGTCCCCGTGCGAGTACACGAAGAACAAGCAATTGCATGTGTATATGTACATCGTATCAGCGACGTACAGTTTCGTGTGTGTTACTCTTGAGCTTACCTCACAATATGCGGAGTTCAAAGCCGCAACAACTAGTCGCCGCCACGCGGGGAACGCAAGGGCGACCGTAGCTCCTCGCGATCCGGCGAAATTCACTGCTGTCAATTTCCCACACAGTGACCCATGTTTTTGACGCGCACTGGAGGAATTCACAGCAGAAGAAACACGGGGATATATTAGATTTCAAAGGGGTTTATTCGATGTCCTCAAGAATTTTTTATTTGAAGGATTGGGACACTGATAACGAAAAAACGACCAGAATGCCAAGGCATTAATACTCGCGATGAAATGATGGGCCGGGATAGGTGCTATCTTGTTCATTAGATTTTTTTTTTTTTTTTTGAGGAGTAACCTGAGTTACTTATATCCCCCAACCTTGAGGGGTCATGGATACCATGTCCATATCAAATGAGGATTGACAGTCCCGTCCCCCGCATTTGAAAAATAAAAAAAAGTTTGGCCTCTGATGACCTTAAAATGACCTCCACTTTGATCAGGAACAAATGTAGTTTCCATCCACCAAGTTCGTTCAACATCGACAAGTTTGGAAAATCGCCTAAATCATGCAAATTGAAATTGAAATGACATTTTCGGGACCAATGGTGACCCAACCACCCAGTGCGGTTCCAGTCTGCGCAGTGAAAAAGCAGCATAAATTATACAAAATTTGACCTACGAGACCTGAATTACCTCATGTTTTTCGGGACGCATTGTGACTACCAGCAAGACGGCTACATCGAAACAACTTTAATTCTAATTATACGCATGAAACCTCCAAAATAAAGGGCAGCAGACATGAAGTAGGCCCACTTTGAACTCATCTGAGATTTCATGAGGCGTGAGACAGTGCACCAAGGTTCGTGTCAATCGGATGTCATTCATATTGCTTGGAGGTTCTGGTAGAGAAACATTTTTTTTGATTCTATAAATGACCGTTGAAAAGATAGTGTTTAAAGCACATCGAATACACCCACTCCGTTTCAGAAACTTGGGGTTGCTTTGTTCAGATGTTCCTAGATATGTTTTTTGCTCTGAAAGAGATTGTATTTCTGCTGTACACAAAGTTACCTACTCTGGCCAGTGGCTGAAGTGAATCGGGCATGGCTAGATTTTTGGCCGCAAGCCAAAGCGCCAAAAATGTTGAACAAGTGTAGCTGCCGCCTAAAAGGAATGACAAAGCTACACCTTCCCTCCGAAAAAAAAAAAAAAACTATTTGGTATTTGATGCGACCATGAACCCAAACTGAACTGGTTTAAATAAGTTAAGAACACGTGAAATAAAACGCAAACCACATTCACTAGCGTGTCCTCAAAACGGAAAGAAAAAAAAACGGAAAAAGCGTATATACCACAGGAATCGAAACCCGGCCCCGCCAATGAGATCCGAAAACGTTAGCATTAACCACTACACCAGCCGCGCGGTCACGGGTTGATGTGGAATTGTGAATATATGTATCGAACGTACGATCGAATGTATCGAGAGTATAGACAGATAGATGTGCGCAAGAAGGACCGTGGCGGATTTTGTCTACTAAAAAAACTGTTGAGTGTATTATTTGCGGAGAAATTGTTGAAAAGTGATTGTAGACATTTTTACCCATACAGGACCCGTGCCCATTTTCACGGGACATAGTGACAAAGGGAACCCTGCGAATCTGCGTTGACGGCCTGTTCGTGTTTTGTTCTGTTTACCAAGCTATTAATTGCCGTGAGACTGCAGGCAGAGGCACGTAAAATTCCATTATCTTAAAAAATAATAGCTATTGTATTGAACACAGACAGTTCATTGAATGAATGGGAACAGAATATCAGGATTACGTCCATGTATCGTTTCTTACACAGTCAAAACATATAGGCGAACACACTTCTACAAGCACTGTTAGCACTTGGCCCGGGGCAATAGTGTGGTGTGGAAGCGAGATCGTCTCTGCAATGTGCTTTCATTGACGTCTAAGCGAATCAGATTCATGTATTTCGGACTGATCAACGCATTGGGGGTTATTTAATGGGACCACCTCTAATTTAAATTGCCCGAAACATCAGTAAATTATAAGATCACGTCATTTCGATTCGTTGCGAAAGGGAACTGTAATCCTAAAATAAAATTACATTTTACGGGTTTTTTTTTGTTAATTCGTAGAAAGCACAGGACAACTGGTTTGAAGCCGTGTGTTCTATAACAACGTCTTTATCTCGGACATGCCAATGGGTCAAATCTCGATTGAAGCTGGTCGGAGCTGTCCGTCGCTCCAATTCTGACGTATCCTGACTAGAATTAAAAATATTACCAAACTACAATGCCATGCTCTGCTCCTCGATTGGCTATAGAACTTTTGGCACACGTCACAGAACGTTCATATTATAACCTAACATTCCATTGACTAAGTGGTATTTGAAGCGACTGTCAAGACTACAGAATGTAACCATCGCACAAAACGACTACCAATACAAGCGATTCATCGCGCGTAAAAATGTTTTCCAGTCGAGCTATTTCGCGCTTCCATTCTGCCCATGCTTTCGATTTATTTGCCATCACGAAACTACGTGGCCTTGCTGAATTTCGGAAAAATTGAACTCGTTTATAATATGCCGCAACACTTTGGCGGCCAGTTCTGGCCGCTCGCCATGTCCCGGTGCTGTCAATCGCCTCATCACCACTGTACTGGTGGTGAGGCGATGACCGCACCGTGTAATACAGCGATCGCGAGTATGACTGCAAGCTGTCGCAAGTCTTGCGGTCAGCAAACTCCGTAGAGTGTGGGGGCAGGCTTAACTTTAGATCGCAGAAACGCTGCAGAAAATCCTATAGACCTGGATGTGGAAAGTGCAGTATTTGTGCATGTAGTATCAACGCAAGGAGTGCTATCGTCTTCTAGCATGGGTATAGAGACATTTGGCTCCTAGGATATAGATAGGGCGACCAATGCCGAAAGTCGGTAGTACATAGGTCGCACGTAGACATAGCTCAGCCTAACAAAAACAAAGTGTTTGCGGTAAATATCGTTTGTCTCCATTTTCTGCATCTCAGCGTCAAATGTAGTATAGCTAGGCGCGTTATCGCTGGATTGCCAGGGCTAGTGTGGCGTCCGGTTGGAATTGGATATTATGAATAGTGAAAACATAAACTATTTCAGGTGACATGGAATCAGAGTAGTCCCATATGTTCCCAAGTCGCGCAGGAATACACAATTATGACGACAGGCCCGGATTGGCCTCAACGAAAATTGACCTTGAGGAGAGTGTCGCGTCAGCCACCCGAAATGGAAATATGAGTATGGTCACCAATTAGTCACCACTGTCTTTGAATCAGTCAATTTTGCATAGTTGTGTAAAGTCGAACCGTTTCGTTGGATCATAGGATTGTTATCAATGGATCACCGGGCAACGGGGCGCATGCCGAAGAGAGGAGGAAAAAACTGCGCCGAATGAAAAAACGTGCGGTAATAATTTCAAACAAGGAAGGCAGAAAGGTCAGTGAATTTCCTTGGCTCATTTCTGATAACCATTTCCAGATTAGGGAGAAATCGGAAATTTTACTATCTCAATATGGACAGTATCATGGAATTGGCTCGGAAACTAAAGCACCAAATGGTGCTGTCGTGCAAACCATGCAAACCATCAAAACATGAATGCAATTACTTCATTAGAGAGAAATGACCGTTTTTCACTCAAAAGACACCTAGCATGATCACGATGCAAATGATTGAACAACCACTCACCCCATGAACAACTTTTGGTCACTGTTGACAGTGGCGTACCCACGGGGGGGGGGGGGGGGGGGCTCTGTACGCGCCTTGACCTGTGAGGACAAATCAGTTCTTACATTTTTTATGTAGTCAGGTCGGAGTAATCTGTACGAGAATAATTTGACTCTAGAAATACTGTGGGAAATAATAACAATATGATGCTGACCCCTGACCCATAGATGACTGCTGACCCCAAATTCAAGGCAAATCATACCAACCTTGTGAAGCTACGCCTTGGAACCCTTCACCCAATGATTGTAATTCATAAACTCACCGCAAACATGTATAGTGTCGGGGATATTAAGTTTGGCCGTGTGCCAGACGTCTCCGCCGCCGCCGCCGCCGGCTCCGCCGCCGCCGCCGCCGCCGGAAACTTTAGGCGTTAGCGCTCTCATTCTTTAACACTTTATCGATTGACCCAAAACTTGGTACACTGTACGTATGAGTAAAATCTGGGAAGTTCGCAAAGGGCTATTTCGTATATTGTTGCCCTCTATTGCAAGGTTTTTCGCAAAATTTTCAAGTTCCTTGCGATTTACACGAACGTCGGTGGGTTGTGGGTAGTTGTTGAAGCACGAAAAACATGGCGACAATTTCAAAGGTCATCCGAGGTCAAGTTTGCATTCTTTGGCCAGTAGCCTAATTATAGCATAATGTATGTGATATTCAACTTCAGGGATTTTCAGGAAACTTGTGATAGGGCCAACTATCAGTGCTCGATTAAATTTTCCCAATTGGCCGAGGCACTGGAGTCTCTTGCATGCTAATTTGCATATAGTTTGCCCCAATAGCAATTAGGCAATTTTATAACTTTGTTGATTCTCACGAAACTGGTGAGTAGGACCTTGTAACAGTACCCGATCTTTTATTCAATTGCGTTGAATCACTGAGGTCATTATGTGTGTTTACTTTACATATTAGTTAGCAACTTAGAATAATTAATTCAATTATTTTCTCAACTTTTAGGGATTTTGAGACGAAACTTTGTGAATAGGACCTACTAGACCAGTCCTGATAAATTTAGTCAATAGCATCAACATCCACTAGGAAATTTGTGGGACTAATTTGCATATAGTTGTCCTGATCAGTCCAATGATGAGTTTACTATTTTTTTCGCAATAACATGTGACATGTATGGAAAGGCACTATGCTTCGTAGCGTGAGCCATCACATGGAGTGTAACAATTTTCATAAAACCGCCATGACATCTGAAGGTCATTGAAGGCACTTAGGGGTCAAAAACTGATTTTTCAGTACTTTTTTGCAATAGCACTGGCTGTGTTCATCAGCATTCAAAATGCTCCTAGATTGGATGTATCACATGGAGAGTAACACTCCTCATAAAAACTGTCATATCATTAAGGTCAATTCGGGTTCACTTAAGTCAAAACTGTTTTTTGGCTATAATCGAAGAATTGAATATCTGCGGAGGCTGAATGGTTTCACCCTTGTGATAATAATTTTGACCTTCATGTGTGGACCTCTGACCTGATTTGACCTCTGTCGGGTGGTCATTGGTTAGAGGTCGAATCTGAATAAAGGTGCTTCTTTAAGGAGTTACAGGCAAAAAAAAAATAGAAACTGGTTTTTTTTGGATATGTGATTGGCTTGTGTTCTTAAGGAGAGGAAACAACTCCCGCTTCGACGGACTCTTTGGATCTTTTCCAGGGGTCAAAGTTCCAATTTTATACCTTTTCCGATAACATTGGACTGTCATTGTAAGGCAATATGCTTCTATGAGTGGAATGCATTCACATGGAGTGTAACAATTTTCATAGAAACCGCCAGTCATTAAAGGTTAACAACATTAAAGTCACTTAGGGGTCAAAAACTGATTTTTGTACTTTTTCGGCCACTATCACTGGGTGGGTTCATCAGAATGCAAAATGCTCCTAGAAGTGGAAGTATCACATGGAGAGTAACACTCCTCATAAAAACTGTCATATCATTGAGGTCATCGGGGTCCTGAGGGTCAAAAACTGTTTTTTGGCTATATCGGAGAATTTAATATCTGCGAAGGCTGGATGGTTCACCGTGTATATAATTTGGGAGGACCTGCATGTGTGTACTCTGGACCTGAAATTTGACCTCTGCGTTGTCATTTGGTTAAGGTCGAATCTTGATAAATGTGCTTAGTTAAGGAGTTACGGGCAAAAAAATAGAAACTGGTTATTTTTGGATATGTGATTGAGCTTTATGTGCTTTAGGATAGAACAACTCCCTTTCGATCGGACAATTCCTTTGGTAGTTACAAGGGGTCAAAGTTCAATTTTATACCTTTTTTGCAATAACATTGCACATATGTTCCTTGGAATGCAATTGTCTTCTAGGAGTGGGGGATGCATCACATTGGAGTGTAACCAGTTTCAGACAAACCCGCCATGTCATTAAAGGTCCTTAAAGGGTCCTTAGGTGTCAAAACGATTTTTGACTTTTTCGGCAATAGCACTGGGTGGGTTCATCATAATGCAAATCTCCTAGAGTGATGTATCACATGAGAAGTAAAATTTCTCATAAAAACTGTCAATATCATTAAAGGTCATTCGGGTCCTTATAAGGGTCAAAAACTGGTTTGGGGCTATAATCGGAGAATTGATATCTGCGAAGGCCTGGAGTGGTTCACCATTGTGATTCATTGTTGACCTGGCCTGGGTGTACTCTGACCTGATTTGACCTCTGGCGGGTGGTCACTAGTGGTTAGAGGTCGAATCTTGAATAAATGTTGCTTTATTTAAGGAGTTACGGGCAAAAACAATAGAAACTGGTTTATTTTTGGATATTGAGTTGAGTCTTTGTGTGCTTTATGGAGAGAAACAACTCACGCTTCGATCGGACAGTTACTTTGATAGTTACAAGGGGTCAAAGTCAATTTTATAATATTTTTTCCGCAATAACATTGTACATGTTATTGGAATGCAATATGCTTCTAGGAGTGGATGCAATCACATTGAGTGTAACAAATTTCAAAATAACCGCCATGTCATTAAAGTAATTAATGGTCACGTAGGGGTTAAAACCTGATTTTTGTACTTTTTCCGCAATAGCACTGGTGGGTTCATCAGAAGCAAAATGCTCCTAGAGTGGATGTATCACATGGAGAGTCACAAATTTCTCATAAAAACTGTCATATCATTAAGGTCATTCGGGTCACTTAGGGGTCAAAACCTGTTTTCTGACCATAATAGGAGAATTGAATCTCTGCGAAGGCGGATGGTTCACCATTGTGATATTTGTTGACCTGCATGTGTGTGACCGCTGACCTGAACTTTGACCTTCTATGTGGCCCCTTGGTTAAAGGTCGAATCTTGATAAATTTTGCTTATTTAAGGACGCACCTTGTCCGGGGGCTGTAGGGGTGCCTCACAATTAACAAGTGTATGGGCATGACCATTTACCTGTCTACGTTGTCGCTTCACAAGTCTATACTGTCCTCTTCCCCCATAGTGTCCCTGTTTCCTGTTCACCAAATTCTGAATAAGAGATGCGGGGAAAGATACGTCTGGCGGTTTACCCGTCCCGACATTTCTAGTTTGAGAAAATCTAATGCTCTTATTGGAGGGCATGCAGTTTTTGCATTCTCTTACGATGGCTCTCTGATCTCTTTAAACAATGGCTTATTATGACCCTTCTAATTACTTTTGTCGAATCGAAGATGACTCACCTGTCAATCAACGAGGAAAAACAAAGCAGCACAACTAGTCCATCATAACTATGGTCAAGTAGCACAGTTATCCATTCTAATCTTGGGATGAGAAGGATTCCGCTCAATTTTTTTTCAATAATTGCTCATCAGGCGCTTTGAATGTCCGTTGACCTTACAACCCTATATACCCCGTAGTTCCACATCCCATATAACACTTACGCGTTGGTAGTAGTTCAAACCCTATTCTGTAGGCGCAGAGCATTTTGCGGCTCCAAACACAGACGACATACAGACGACACACAGAAAACTGACTGACAGCCCGACAACAGGCATTTAAGATAGCCGATTGTCGAGGATCCCTGCATAACCTGAAAGCTGGTTTGGTTAACAACCACTTCCCCTCCCAAATCTTGCTTCTGTGAAGCAGACACTGCATTTTCAATTTCTCTTAATCAGTGGCACTGAATTGTACAACAGCTCTGAAGCCTGACATGTGTCACTGGCCAATCCATTTTTCTAGTTGTTGTGGTCCCACAGTAGCATTCAAGTATTTGCAGCACACCTGAAAATGCTCAACTTTCAAACATCTCCAAAGAAAGATGACCCCCACAGAAAATTCCCCCCCCCCTCCTCCCCGGCCGGATTTGCTCAATATATAGGGTCTAATCTCCGTGGGTACAGGTGTCAAAGACAGTCGTGTCCACCTGAGCATGAGATCATGAGTTGTCACTTCGAATTTGGGAACTGTTGTTCAATTTTAACGGCACTCGCATCAAAGTTATCTTGATTGGATGTGAGAAAGAGTGGTAAACCCAAAATATAACCTGCCCCCAAAATACCCCACAAAACGACCCGTCAGGTAGATGGGCATATTCTGCCTGCATTCCTCTGAGAAAACCCATAACCATATAGTCCATGATAACGCCAGACTAATTTTCTCAAACCTGTAGAGGAAAAAGCATTTTTGCAGATTTAGTTCACATTATGCCCCTGACTTGACATTGAATCTCTGAACACCACGGGTCCAGGATAAACGCTCACTGACTGAGTTTCCATGGTAATCCAATCTTGACATTTAGAAAGAAGCTTTCGCATTTTTCCACATAATGGTCCATTAAGGCCCTTTAGTCATCTTTGACTTTACGAGGTCAAAGATGATCGATGGGTCAAAATATTGTGTCCAAGTTTAGTCAACATCCGTCATGGAACATAATTACAACCCAAGAGCTAAAGTTTACAGGCCTAATATATAGATGGATTGGTGGATAGATTCTACAGAATAATCAAGGTCGTATTCAATTTCAAGAGATTAATGCACATCAACGTTAGCGAACGTTTTTCCGAAACAGAAAGTCATAACACAGAGTCAATGAGAAATTTTCATTGGCGGGTGACTCTGTATGCCCGTGAAGTACAACAGTGCCCCCCCCCCCCCCAAAAAAAAAAAAAGGAGAATAAGTTGACAGATGCTACACAACTTCGCTGAACAAGAAGAAGTTCGAAGTTTATAGCTTAGCACACATGTTCCCTTGAACTCGGGTGAATCCGTCGAATCTCACATCCAGACATCCGCATATCCCTAACTGCTTGTAGGCATACATATAGGCAATAACAGGTTAACAGGTATACATGTTTTGAGGATCTTCGAGAGGCGGGAAAGGGAGCCAAGTGGTCTGGAGCTATAGAATATGGAACTATCGACATCAGAGCGCGTCAGTATTGTGTGCCACTTCAGTCGTCAGAGAACACAACCTGAAGGAGGAGGAGCCCTATTGTGGTAACATCGTAAACACATTCAGTTTGTTTACTCTCTCTATTCGCGACTTTCTTCGACCATAGACCCCAGAATCCTTTGTAGCTCCATCGTAATGGTGGTATATTTCATAGAGTGTCATTCTGCAACATCTACTTCAGTAAGTGTTATACCCTGATTTCAGAAAACGGGATAGTCAGACGATCTATACCATAACAACATAATTATTCGGGAATACGAATCGATTGGCTTCTGGCAAACAACAGTCTAGGCGTGCAAGTATAACTCACGGAGTGAACAGAGCTTAAAAATGTTAAGCTCGAATTAGAGGAGGCTGTCAAACGACCATATTCTAATCTTCTGGATGCGAATGCGAACCTGTCGCCCGAATCACATGTCGATAAAACACTACCTAAGTGAGGGCGCTGTCTCAGCTTATCAACATGGTTCCACGTTGCTTGTTGTTCCGTATAGGAGGCTTCCGTAGCCATGTCCGGGGGGCTTTGTATAGGACTCGCCGGAGGGGGGGGGGGGGGGTTAATATGATCCCTCGTTCGGGAAATCCAGGTGCTGCAGCCCCTGCGCTGTGCAGCATTTCCATTTTCTGATCATCGCCATGGCCGGGTCCGTTATTCCAAAATAGTACATGTACTCAAAGCGACTACAAAGAGATATTAGACTATACGGTTCACTGAAGTCTGAGGTTATACGGTCCACTGAGATCCGTCTTTTTATTATTGGTGTTTTGCTGAAACGTAATTTTGCGTATTCCACATGGTCACTATGGAATTTTGGCAGTGAACACTCCCGACAAAGCATAGACCCATATGTACATTTGATAGTTTTTTTAAAACATCACTGCCATTTAGTTGGTCCGATGAGTTCCTCATTGCATACATGTACTAGGAGGCTGTTCTTGTCTAATATGGCAATCCACCCAGGTTCAAAATGGATCGTTGTGCGTGTCTTCAAGAAGCTCTCCTAGTTCGACCCATAGCTTCCCTGACCCCTTCATGTCTATGGAAGGGAATCTTGAAATTTAGGTCGTTTTTGTATTGTTAATGTTTCCTGGTCAGGTTTGGTGATCCTTTATGCAGTGGTGACGAACAGCCTACTACCACCTCTTTGTTATCGGGCTCATCCCACTCCTCGATACGAAAACGTCATCAGGCTTTCATTGTGACTTTCTCAATTTTTCTGTGTGAAATGTGCACCTCGTGGGAAATATGTGAAGGGAATGGGTGGGGGTATCGGCCTCGAGAACGGTACGAGGTATTCCCTGCTGCAAGTAGCTGTACGTGCTCAATAGGTTGCATTAACTATCGGGTCCGTACGACATAGCCCTCATTAGGGTGTGCACGTTTTTAGCGTACCTATCGGCGCCCCACGACAGAGTGAGAAAATTCTCGACGGAGCACCGCGGTGTGGGAGGCGGGGGGGTTGGCAGTCTGAAGGAGGGCATTGCGTTCCCCCCCCACTAGCGTCACCACTGTCAAACGGTCAGAGTTGTATGGCTTCGTGATCCGAAAGATATCAAGCGAAATTAATCTAAATTGTTCCGACTGATGTACAACTTGAATGTACTGTATAACACTACTTGTTGAGACCTCAATCAATTTCGTCCTCAATTGAGGACGACGATGATTTGGTAATAGACTTTTCTTAAACGATCACGGAAAGTACAGGAGGGTCTACCGAACTATAGTGATCTTATTGATTTATATTTCGATACCCGTCGATAATTCAAAGTCTACACGGCCTTTATAGTTTGCCAATTCAACCGCATGCGCCATTGTCACGGTTATTGAACACAGTATTGACCTCCGACGGGGTTAACAATTATCGCTCCAGTGCTTCAGAAAGGGCCAATACAATGCGGGAAGAGGGAAAAGAATGAATTGCGGGTATAGGGGAAAAAACAATCAAATATGCTAGGGAAATTTACCACACAGATTTGTAATAAGGCCCGGCTGCGGTACACAACGGAGATCCACACCAACGAGCGTTTCTGTAGGGTCCTAAAGCTGTAAATTCACAATTTGTGATCAGTGCATGGACATTTTAATGGTGGTTGATCTTCTGGAAGTGGACAGATGTCTCTAGAGTGTTCACGCTTTCATAGGAAAAATCTTCGGTCTAACGCTTGGGCATGGATCTGCTGATAGTACTGGTGATCATCCTAGTCTTGGCGCCATCCGTCACGAGTCAGAGTAAGTGACGAGTTATTATAGGTTGAATCCCATTATTACGCCTTTCACACCTGATTGGGATGCTAGGTAGATGTCTGTTTGTCATGTTCCAAGTGGGCAGTACGAAAAATCGTGTCAGGCATATTCCATTTCCGGCTATTGCCATTTTAGTAATATTGGGGGGAAAGGGATATTCTTACGAGATGAATGTGGCGATGTATGAAACGACACTTAGGTATAATTGATACTTGAAAGGTTGGGATCAATTTGTTGTCAAGAGTTGGGAAGGCGGGTCTGAAGCAGGGATAAGTATGTTGTGGTATGAAATAAGACCGTGTACTATGGAGGCCCTCATAACAGTTCATTGGTCATGGTCCTGAGCCGCAACCAGTCCCCCGCCCCCGGCATTTGTTGTAAATGTCGAGAGTCGCGCGGGACTCTAATAAGGCTGGGATTCATATGCGGATGAGATGTCGGGCTGGATGTGAAAATCACATATTGCGAAAAAAGAAACGTTTGTACAGAAGAGGAAAAACACTGAAAGTTCATGCGAAAAGCCCATAAAAATGCAGCAGCCCATGCATATTGTCGTTGCTTGGCTTTTTAAGGAGATTAAGTCCATAGAGTTCATTCGCGTTGATACGCATCCTATACGCATTGGTACATTCCTTATTTGTTCGAGTTGGTTTCTCCTGTTTCTTCTCCGTGGAACCATTGATCTATCTTTGCAACTCAATAAGCCATTATTCAGACACTGGTCCCGCGCAGTTCACGTGATAGCGTGTTTTCACATGCGTACCGGATACGCATACGCATATATGGAATCCCAGCCTAATTCAGTTAGGCAATGAGAAATGCGAACATTCCTTGTTGTTCTCAGTGGGAACCATGACGCCACCTCCCAATTAATCCCTATGCTTACATGTTGCCCTCGACTAAACGTAATAGGCCTGCGATTGATTTCCTAAAATAGACGACCCCTTGATTGTCCAATATCTATGCAGAGACAATGAGGGACAACGGAACCTATTTTGGGGGGAGTGTGCACATGGGACATTCCTCCAATTTCATCTTTGGAATTAGAACTCGTCGTATAGCCCATATTTTCCAAGGATGAGAATGAGGAAGCAAAGATGAGAATGAGAAAGAGGCAGTGGACGGGTTGCACCAACATTCCCATCAAAATTCCCTGGGGGGTGTTAGGGTATAAATATGAGGACGAAGAACAGTATACGTCAATTCAATCGACAGTGTAAAGAGGATTTTGTCCTCTTTATATCAACATCTTTCAGAGCTTCATTTCAACCATTAATTCTAGGGGTAAAGTGTTTTCCATCAGTATTCTTGGGGGGTAACGCTCGGTCACGTTACTGCTCTTTGCTTAAATTGGAACTGCTGATTTTTTTAACGGATAACTGAGCGGCTCAGACAATCAAAGGGGCCTTTGTCGCCACAATTTCGTACCCCTGTTGGAAATGTGAGACCGTCTTTGCGGTTTTCTATGACTTTAAATAATACGTTAATTTATAACCCAGGATATACGATAACATTGACAACTCAAATCAAACTGTTCCCAACGCAATTAACTGAGTGACGTCATGCGAACGATGGCGACGGTGATTGCACGTACGAGACGACAATACACTAATAATAAACGATTTATTTGGTAATTATTGCATGAGTATTTGTTACATGAGAATGGCCTTAAGAATTGTCCTTACTTTCTGAGTTTGAGGAAAACTTATTTCGCTGAGGTATACATTTGCCAATCTTTCTTCTTATCCCCCGTCCACTTTCTTTGCATAGTGATTCTTTGACATCTTTCGGCAGATTCTAAACTTCATTAACGAGATGAGACTTAACAAACAAATGTGAAGGTACACATAACAGACGGCTAGATAAATAGTTTCGACCGGGACAACAATTTCTCTAAGTTCTGTTGTTAATTGATGAGTTTCAAGTAACAAGTCGCCTCCTATGGTCATCAAATCAGAAATTGTGAACGATGTCGCAATAGAACCTTTCAAGTTGCGCTCCGAAAGTGCACTTCGACCTGAATTCACCGGAAAGAGGCTAAAATAGCCCTCTCCTTTACATCGTCTATAAGGGTTCAGGATTATGAGCAGAATACTACAAACTAGGTTTCACACAACATTGGAAAGATAAATGTGTATTCTTCCTGTTTGAGCTAAATTGCTGTGTAACATCAACGAATGTCTATGTTTTATTCTCTTATTCCTTTCCTAAATCAATAACCAGTCAGCACCCTGTTAGTGACCTTAAATGACCTTGACCTGACACTGAAACAATGGGATTTATGTGCAACCCACATACCTAATTAGAACTAAAAATACCTGTGTTCTTCACATATCGTACTAAAAAGCTTTTCGAATTCTTCCCTCTCCAGGCCTCGAATGACCTTGACCTAACACAAACAACAATGGGGTTCATCTTAACATATATGCAACCATGCACGTACCCACGGAACTTATAGACAAAAAAACATGTTTCGTTCGTAATATCGCGACGACAAGATGTGTCACACACACAACACACACATATACGCACGCCGATTGATTGCATAGTTTTCTTTTGCCTTTGGCAAGTAATAGAAAGAACTATAACAAAAACAGTACATGAAGTTTACATATTATGCCGGGACAATGATCACACGTATACCAAATAGTACGGATTTTGTCCGGATCCAACAAATGCATCCATAGAGCATGACTACATAGATTCCTCATGTGAGATCACGAGCCCTAACCAGTGGTGTCCCTCTGGTGGCAGTAATCGAGGATACAATAATGTGCCCAAAACAAATGAGAAAAGCGTAGCAACGTTACCGCTCAAGTCAGCATCGCTCACAACCCTCTACTTTTGCAGTATTTTATTCTTGTCTACTCCTGTCGAGTCCATACTATTCAATGTCCCGTCAGAGACGACAAACTGAAAAGGCCCCCTATTATGTGTAAGATCGTGAAACACTTCCGTTTCGTTAACTCTCTATCTGTGAATTTCTTCTACTATATGCCCCGACGCATACCTCTATTGCTTCAGAGTATGCCCGTATGTCAGAGTGCAAGATTCTGGAACATCTTCAGTGAGTGTTGCCCTGTTCCAGAATACGCCGATAGTATAAACTCAAAAAATAGCTGGACCCTTACGGAAGCACAAAACAACATATTCAATTCGAAAATACAAATCGATTGCATCTGGCAGAAACACCATCAAGGCCTAAAGTATAACGTCACGGAGCAAACTAGAGCTAATAATGTGACGCTAGAACTAGAGGAGGCTGTCAAACGGGGGGGAAAAAAAAACATATTTTTAATACTCTGACAGAATGCAAATCATGTCGCCAAAATCACATGTCACTATGACACTATTGTAAGTGAGGGCGCTGTTGGGGCATAGCGACACGACTCCACACCGACTTCTGCTCTGCACAGGAACTCCAGTACAGCATATATCAAAATTAAGGTCTTATTTGAGATCCGCACCTCTCGTTCAGATGGGACTAGTGTAATCGACCTGATACTGATTTAGTCTGGTCATTACTATGCCCCTTGATGGGAGCATGGGCGCACATCCCGCGGGGGATGGGGATGTTAGAAACCTCCACTTTTTTTTATGATGATCCCATTGACTTTAACATTTTCACACAGTAATTTCTGGTTCAAAGACCCATTCTCCTAACCTCCAATATACACATGGATGTGCTCCACAGGCGGAGAGTTGCTGACCGCCTCCCCACGCCCCATTGTTTTTGTGGCCTATTCCCCGTGTGTGTGTAGGGGGATTATGTGACTTTGAACTATGTCCTTGAAGTTGAGGAAAAACCATCTCCATTGCTATGGGTACTGTCGCGACTTTCATCCTCCGCATTAAATTCAGAGAGATTGGGATTCGTCTCTAATTCGGTTATTCACAGTCTCAGATGTGTTATGTCAATTCAGGATTTAGTCGAATGGAGATATGTCAACTCAAGCCGAGAAGAGTCACCTCTGATTCAATTATAGTTATTTACAGGAATGGACTTGAATATTCGACGAGTCGCAAATCATGACTCGGTACCATACAAAGATATACCGTAGGAGTGAAACCGTAATATCAAGTGGTGATGATAATTTTACCCGATTAATTAATAGCTACATTCAAGCAGAGAAAGTTGAGGAACCCTGTTCTGTGAAGCACACGCGTGTGGATGTTGGATCTCCTAACCACTAGAGACTATCGGTTACACGCTCTTGATACGTCAATTGATGGTAATCTCCACCAGCAAAACAATGTTTTTACTTGCGGCGACAACAATTTATTTGGGGGCCACGTCCGCACTAGAAATCAATATTCGTCATCCTCTGTATGGTTTTTAAAATACTTTCACTGGCCGATCGATAACAAACATAAGTCATTGGACTAGTCCTCTGTCACACATCCAAACTGTTAAGGAGGTTCAAGGTGCAGTGCTTGGTGTTATTCGTAGAAATCTTTGGAACTGTATCAGAAAGGTTAAAGCTACGGCATGCCATAACTTCTTGCCTCCTACGTCATGGAATCCATATCATAAAAAAACTGAATAATATACATTGGCAAGCTGCTAATTTTGCAGGTCATAATACTGTAGAGAGCCGGGAACTGTTACTAGTCTTCAAACTTGACTGGCCACTTGAAATAGACAGAAGGGAAACCCGTGTCACAATGTTTTTAAAATGTAAACCCTCGTTTTGTCGCCATACCTCTCTTGAATTATTTTAACCTAGAACAACCGTGATACAAGAGGACAATACCCAACTTATTCTCACGTTGTAACAAGTTACCATACGTGATTGACATCAATTGTTTTTGTTGAGGGATCACCTCCTATGCCTAGGGCTACCATTGACATCAATTGGTTTGGTTGAGGTAATATCTTCCTATGCCTATAGGGCTATCAGTGAATAAATTGTTATAGTTGAGGTAATACCTTTCTATGCCTAATGGCCTATCAGTGACCTAATTGTTTAGTTGAGGAATTATCTCCCTATGCCTCTATGGCTATCATTGACAGCAAGGGTCATATCTCCTATGCCTATATGGCTATCATTGACACAAAGTGTCTAATTTGATGGAATATCTTCCATGTCTATATGGTACATTGACATCAATGGTTGTAGTTGAGGTAATACCTTCCTATGCCTATATGGATATCATTGACCATCAATTTATAGTTGAGGTCAATATGTACTATGCCATGGTTTCACTGAAGCAATTTTTTGTGCGTATAGCTTCCTCTGCCTATAGCTATCATGACATCAAGGTTTTTAGTTGAGCGTAATCTCTTATGTGCCTCTCAGGCTTACGTTCTAAGCGTTAAGTGAGGTAATACCTTCCTATGCCTATATGGTTATCATTGACATCAATTGTATAGTTAAAGTAATATCTGCCCTCTGCTAGGCTATCATTGACTTGCAATCGTTATGTTGAGGTAATACCGTCCTTGAATATATGGTTATCATTGACATCAATTGTTTTGTTGGGTAATATCTTCTATGCCTATATGGTTATCATTGACATCAATTGTTATAGTTGAGGTAATGATATTCTAGCATAATAGGTATCAACTGACTCAATTGTTTTAGTTGATGTTAATATCTTCCATGCCTATAGGTATCAATGACATCAATTGTTTTATTTGAGTTAATATCTTTTGTGCCATATGGCATCAGTTACATCAACATCTTTATAGTTGAGTATACCTTCCTATGCCTATATGGCTATCATTGACATCAGTGTATAGGTGAGTACTATTTTCTATGCCGATGCTATCATTGACTTCAATCGTTATAGTTGAGGTAATACCTTTCTATGCCTATATGGTTACATGACATACAGTTGTGTTAGTTGAGGTAATATTTCTTTTTCCTATGCAAAAGGGTAGCATTGACATCAATGGTATAGTTTGAGGTAATCTTCCCAGCATAGAGGCTATCATGACATAAATTGTTTTAGTGAGGTAAATCTTCCTATGCCGATTGGGCTATCGTGGACATCAATTGTTTTCGTGAGGGAATATCTTCCTCTGCATAGGCTATCATTGATATAAATTGTATAGTAAAGTAATATTTCATCTGCTATAGTGCCTTCATTAGCATCAAATTGTTTTTAGTGAGGTGATACCTTCTATGCCTATTGCTATCATTGAAATCATTGTTTTGGCTGAGGTAATACCTTTCTATGCCTCATGGCTTCATGACATCGTTGTTATAGTTGAAGTAAATATCGACTGATGCATATGGCTGTCAGACACAAATTGTTGTAGTTGAAGGTATACCTTCTATGCCTATATGGGTATCATTGACATCAATTGTTACGTTGAGGTAATATCTTCCTATGCCTATAGGTTATCACTGACATCATTGTTTTAGTTGATTGTAATTCTTCTATGCCATAGGCTAATCATGTGACATATTGTATAGTTAACAGTACTATCTTACAGGCCTATAGGGCTGTAAGTGGCATCGATGTTTTAGTTGAGGTGATACCTTCCTATGCCGATGGATGGCTATCATGAAATCACATTGTTTTTGTGGAGGAATACCTCCTATGCCTATTGGCTATAATGGAAATCAATGTATAGTTGAAGTAATATCTCCTTATGCCTATGCTGTCCATTGACATCATTGTGTTTAGTTGACTAATACCTTCCTTTGCCGATCTGGCTCTCATTGACATCATGTTATAGTTGTGTTTAAAAATATCTTCCTATGCCTATAGGTTATCACCTGACATCAATTGTTTTAGTTGATGTAATCTTCCTATGCCTATAGGCTATCAATGGACATCAATTGTTGTTAGTTGAGGTAATACTTCTGGTGTGCCTTATATGGCTAATCCTTTACATCAATCGTTCTAGTGTGGAGGTAATACCTCACCTCCTATGCCTATATGGCTATCAATTGACGGATCAATTGTCAAGTTTAAGTATATCCTCCTATGCCTAGTGGCTATCATTGACTTCAAAAATCGTTATAGTTGAGGTAATACCTTCCTATGCCTCTATGGTTATCATTGACATCAATTTTTTTAGTTGAGGTAATATGCTTGCCTATGCCTATATGGGTATCATTGACATCAATTGGTATAAGTTGAGTATATCTTCCTATGCCTATATGGGTATCATTGACATCAATTGTTTAGTTTGAGGTAATATCTTCCTATGCCGATGGCTATCGTTGACATCAATTGTTTTAGTTGATGTAATATCTTCCTATGCCTATATGGTTATCATTGACATCAATTGTATAGTTAAAGTAATATCTTCCTAGGCCTATCGGGCTGTCATTGGCATCAATGGTTAGTTGAGTTACTTCCTAAGGATTTCCTATAATGTCTATCATGAATCAATTGTTTTTGTTGAGGTAATACCTGTCCTATGGCCTATATGGCTCTCATTGACCTCAATTGTATATTTAGTAATACTTCCTATGCCTATGGCTATCATTGATTTCAATCGTTATAGTTAAAGGAATACTTCCTATGCTACAATGGTTATCAATGGACAATCCATTGTTTTAGTTGAAGGTATATCTTCTATGCCTATATGGGTATCATTGACATCAATTGTTTAGTGTGAGGTAATATCTTCCTATGCCTATAGGTTATCATTGACATCAATTGTTTTGTTGGGTAATTCTTCCTAGGCCTATAGGGCTGTCATGGCATCAATTGTTTTAGTTAGGTGATACTTCCCATTCCTATCGGGCTATCATTGACCATCGATTTGTGTTTTGTTGAGGTAATACCTTCCTATGCCTATATGGCTTATCATTGGGACTATCAATGGTAATAGTTGAAGTAATATCTCCTTACTGCATGGCTGTCATTGACATCATTTGATTTAGTGAGGTAAATCTTCCTTAATGCCTATTGGCTAATTATTGACCATCAATTGTTTTATTTGAAGATACCTGCCTATATGGTTGTCACTGACAAAGACCATTATAGATGAAGTACATCTTTCTATGCCTATGGCTAATCCACTGACATAGCTATTTTCAGTCGTGACCAACCCGTGACGGCAGTTGGATACGTGGACCACCTTTCTAACCAGAACAGTACCAAAACGCAACTCTGCACACGTAGTGATTCCTTCTTTTTTTTCCCCGACATGTTCGTCTCACAAGGTTGTGGCATCACCAATGAGATTCAGCTAATATCAAACCCTGCAAGATTGTGGTGTTGCCAACTCAACCACAGCTTTACACAAAAGGTCTTGAAGAGAGAAGGTAAGTTCCGTCATAATCCCATGAGGTCCAACGTTTTTTTTTCCATTAAGTGTGGGAAGTCCCAGCGACCGAAACACTACGTCAGCAGGCAGACTGGCAGGCATAGTAAAATGATGAGGATAACTTTTTTAAGCGAAAATTTATCACTCATAAGTGACTGTGGTCAAAGCAGATAGAGTGGATGAAGTGGCAGTTCTTTGAATCGGACGACCACATCATCAACATTGTAAAAAAAAAAATCTCCTTATTGGGGGTATATGTGTGGGAAAAGAAATGCCTTCTGCATACAGGCCTATATATTGTCAATTGCAATCCTCCATTACCCTGGACAAGTGAGTCATTGTAGTACATTCAGTGTCCAATAAGGCATGGTGTCTCACATGTTGGTCCATGTGTCCATATTCGTTAATCACTAATTGTGGACTGAGGGGTAAGTCATTGCCAGTCAATCGTTTCGATTCGTAAACGCAGAGTAGTCTGTGTTCTTTTAAAGTGACTGTGGGGTGTATCATTTTTCATTATTTTTCAGGCAGCGAGTGACTGAGGGGGTGCATCATTGTTGACCCACGTTGACTCATCTTGTCTGGGTACAAGGGTGGGTCATGCAATTGGACAAGTGCATACCTAACTGTTTAAAATACTTTGTAATCAGTACCATTTTACCAGTCCATCCAATGTCTTATTGCCATTTTTAGGGTCCAACTTTTCACGAGGCTTTCAATCACATATTTCACCTCCTAGCATTGGTGGGGTTATGGCCCCCCAGCAGCACCTCCCATAACAAATATATCTGCTGCATTATATACTACAATAGAGAATCGAAAGA
This sequence comes from Sclerodactyla briareus, assembly GCA_026419785.1. Taxonomy (NCBI): domain Eukaryota; kingdom Metazoa; phylum Echinodermata; class Holothuroidea; order Dendrochirotida; family Sclerodactylidae; genus Sclerodactyla; species Sclerodactyla briareus. The sequence goes on from JAODTK010005688.1 coordinate 26,867, forward strand.
CAAGATCTTTGTCAATTTTCCAGGGTATATATCTAGCCCATGTTGCGACATTCCTGATCATGTGGGGCTCATTTAATGTCGATCCATTAAGCATTGTTTAAAATGAGATTATCCCGGCACCACTTTTTCCCAAATATTCACATCATTTGACTGTCCACACCAGATCGATGGCACTGGGGCAAAGAGAGTATTTTTATAGACTCCAAAAACCCCACCCATTTCTGCCTGGGTACAGTTATATGCCCTCACTCTTTGCTCAATAGCAAAAGGCCACAAATTTTTTGTGCCTTCCCCACTTCATAAATGCCTTCCCTTTACCCTTGCTTTTTGCTTCTTCTTCCTCCCAACTCACTACCCACTCACTGCTCTATCCACACCACAGTTTACTATCCCCTCATTAGCCTGAGGCTGTCTATGAATAGGTAATAAACAGGTATAAATATACCCAATAGTCAGTCCTGCCTTTCAAGTACCAGTAGTGTTACATCTGGAAGTGGCTTTAGAGAGAAGTGTAACTCTTAATGTAAACAATCAGATAACAATAGACTGAGGCCATCAGAGAATAATTGGATTACACACTCTCCGTCCTCTGAGCTTGCCAGTGCAAGGTAACAATTTCCAACTGAATGGCTACAGACAGGTTAATTGTGGGTTTACACCGGCTTACTGTCTCACCACCCACCTTGAGAGATTAAATCCTTTGGGGATGGGCCGGACATGTTGTACCAGCCAACTAAACGGGCTCTCAAAGTTAACACACAATGAGGCAGTGGTTGAGAGGATTGTGGCCTTAGCCATAATTCTAATTGAATTCAGGACGTTTTCCTGGTGGCATTTCTTTTCTGCTGTAATAACTAGTCAAATGGAATTTTGAAGATCCATATCACCGTTTTCCCATTAATGTCAAGCAACAACTTGGCATTCCCCACCCGAGTAAATATAATATACTATCGAAAATTGCCATATCTGTCTGCCCCCCCCTCCCCACCCTCGCACCCTTCCCAATTATATCCATGGTTCCTAATATCCCCAATTTTGTACCTTCCTCTAGAAAATGCCACTGGAAATAAATGTAAATGAAACAGTAAATGAGAGGAAGTATACGCAAGAAGAGGCGTTTTGGCCTTGCAATTAGGAATTTGGTCAATAATGCAGTGATGCAGGCTTCATTTAGGGCTACATTTTTCAATTTTCATAAGCTGCCCTATGAACCTGGGGGGTGGGGGCGTGCAAGACCGAATGGCCACCCCCAACCCGTGCTCCACACCACTACTGATCAGGAGGTACAATATAGGCTGGTCACTGTTGCTAGTCCAATATTCAAACATATCAGGAATTAATAATAAAATTGACAATTCAAGAATTTTGTACTGGTCCTTACTGGGCGAAATATTTGGTGCTAGTCCAATACTTCAAACAACCTATCATGAATAACAATAAAATGACAATTCAAGAATTTGTACTGTCTTAACTGGGGCGAAATATTTGGTGCTAGTCCAATACTACGCAACATATCAGCAATAACATAACTGACAATTCAATCAAGAATTTGTACTGTCGTCACTGGGGGGAAAGATTTGTTTGGTTGGCTAAAATGCTGGTTTCCGATCTTGTACAATGAATCGTTGCAGAGATTAAAGGATTGTCCTATGGTTACCTGGAATGACTTGACCGTGATACCAAACAATAAGGTAATCTTCATCATGTGTACAATCCATCCCCTCAATTTGAACTTAATAGATATTTGCATTCCTAGATTCATGCTGACGAGCAGATGTCCAAATTCCAAATTTATCCACATTTCAGTGTTTTTAGCTTGACTTTCCACATTCATTGATATAGCTTTGTGCAAAGAGTATCCGTAGTATGGTAGTGTCATTGACTTTTTTGTTTGTCCCTCAACAAGACCATCTGGCCATAACAAAAAAGCATGCAAAATCACCAGGTCAAAAGGCAAATGAGGTCAACAAAGTTAAATGTCAAATGAGGTCAAAGGTTCGTCACCAGTGTATTTCACCCAGACGAACGAAACTTCCATTACGACAGCCTCCAAAATGTTTCGTTGCCGAGATTATGACGATTCCCTGTTGTGACCTTCGATGACCTGACCCTGACACAAAAAACAATAGGGGTTCCACCTCACCAAATGCTACCGCCACATACCCATTTTTGAACTTGATAGATACTCCGTTCGTTAGATAATCCGTGCTGACAAGCTTTTTGAACTTTGCCCTCTCGTGCCTTTGAATAACTTGACGGCACCCAAACATGGGTCATCCTCCCCATATGTGCACCCCCCACACCTAATTTGAACGTGTTACCAGTTTTCGTATGTTAGATATCTGCTGACAAGGGGTGTCACACACACAGAAACACACACACACAGACACACACACACACACATACGCCATGGTGCAATGACTGCAGATCCTGTTGCTTTCGGCAGGAACAAAAAGTCGCCCAAAACGCACTGATTTTTCCATAATTTATTCAAAAATAGACGGTGTCTGTCGGCCAAATTATACAATGTTTGATATGATCTAAGTTCAATTGGTTAACTAGGTTCCTCCCTGTCAAGGACTATGATATCGTGAGCAAAAATGTAAAAGATACATCGAAACCATTGTGCCATGTCATTTTTATTGAATGATTTGTCCATAGTGTGATTTACATAAGGCGGCGCAGCGGGGGGGGGGGAAGTAAGTGGAGGGGGGGGGAAGACGGGGGAGGGGGGGGGAAGGACGGGGAGGGGGGGGGAAGGACGGGGAGGGGGGGGGAAGCGTACCACAAAAAATTCGAAGTGGGGGGGGCAGTCCCCCATAGAATTTGACCTAAATGACAATTAAACTATCATTATTGATTTGCGGAACATGATAAATATAGACAATAGATTATAACAGGCCTAAATAAATTGAAACTAGTATCCTTTCTAAGTTCAACAATTGTTGCCGTACCGAACCCGCTGCCACCTGGTCTGCGATAATCGCAGCTTGTAGCAAAATCTGTAATCGAACGGAAAATTTTTACCTCCGCGTAGTGAATGGGAAAAAAAAACTAGAGGGTATCACTGTACCCAAACATATGTCCGATCGAAAAACTCGAACCATAATTTCCAGTTGTCAGTCACCTAGTGAATAAGGTGAGAAATCACTCGAAATACATGTGTAATGTGATAGGCCTATTATTTGCTAAATAATTATTCAATATAAAGTTGTTGTAAATGCGTGGTCCAATAAATGGAACCGTGTTTAGCGAGATTGACGATGCGTCTCCAAACCCATCTGGTGTGCATTATCATTCTTCATACATACATTTTATTAATACCTACGATTTTGCAGACATTACCCCAGTTTTATGGACTGGGTACCTATAGCTCACATACGCTCAGGATGTGCCGTTCCGGCCATCTGGGAGATTTGTAAAAACCCAAATTTCTTTGCACGATCGCGCCAACCAATGGTGGCGCTCCGACTTAGATAGAAACACACATCAATTCATCAAAAGTTGGTCTGCGCCGCACTGTGATTATGCAACATAGGCTATGTCCACCTCCCAGCTCGCACAAATTTAAAATATGCCGCAATTCCCAATTAGTCCCGCGGTACATTTTTACACGTGGAACCATAATTATGCTCTGAGATGGAAAGAAGCATATATGACAGACGAATTATTAGACTCCAGATTGCTTAACTTTCTTTCAAGGAGAACATAGAAATTGTGAATAAGATCAAAAATTGTTGTTAAAATGTACCGTAATTTTTACTCTAAACGGGAACCATTACATTTCATGAACTTGTGCCAAATTTTGAGGATATAGGCTATTCAAAAAAATCAATGGAAAATTATTCAAAGACACTGTTTTTAATTTAATCTAGCTATTAATGAAGGAAGAAAAATGAAACGTTTCATTACAATCAACTTAGTCATGAATTGACCTCTAAAATGGCCATCTCACAGCAGGATAGTACCCCTATTTATGGATACCTACATTCAGATTTTCATTGATCGAGCAAATATGATGAATACACGGATTTGTCTATCAAACCGCAGCTGATCTCTAACGAGGTTTTTCTCTCAGTAATTTTTAGTCCTAGGTATGGTTATGCCTCTCTTCGCCATGTTTTTCACAAATCATGACAATACAATACGTTAGATCAGCCCAAATGTGCATATCTTTGGAAGGCTGCTAAATCACAGACCAATACAAGACCCCTCACCAGCTTATTAGTCCGCAAACGATTACGCAGAGAAGATATATGCTACGCTATAATCGTTTTCTTCACATTGAGCCTCTGTAATGTGTCAAGACGTGCAGTATATATATACTAAACATTCTAGTATAGAACGACATGCATTGATAGGCATACGCTAATAGTTTAGGTCGTTAACTTGGCCCCCCAATGTATAAATTATCTCTATGGCACAGTCATTCTCGAGACTCAAATAGTAAACAAATGCCGTTATCATGTGTTAACTGCGCAGGAGCAAGGTAGCGGAAAAGAGTAGGGCATAATAAAAACAAAGTAAACAGCACTCAACTTCATGTGATAAAATACATTAAATTCCCTCCAGTGAGGATAGCGAGGATAGCCAAAACCCACAAACTTCAGGTGAATAAAACTCCATATCGTCATACACTGATAGCACACCAACCATCGGCCGAACATGTTCTACTGATCTACCGAGCTTTCGAGCGAATTTCCATTTACATGCGAATTTATAGACAATGGTATGGTCTTCAGGGATGGGGGTGGACTAAATCACTTGACTACGCCGCCACACAAATTTAGAACGCGAGATATAGAGCGACATGTCGACAGTTTATTGCATCTTTAACCACAGTAATACAATACAACGCATTACAAGCAGTAAATACATATGCAATAATCATATTTGAGGATTAAGGAATGGGAAATAAAACCAAAAACAAACAGCAGGAGCAAAGCTCAATTAGATGACCATACAACATGGACTTCTTCCAGATGTTGTTGGAGCCAATTGATGCCCTTATACTGATATACTTAGCAGAAGATTTTCCTGGCATTGATAAATCCCAGCAGTTTTCAATACCGGGCGACTCGCCTGTGAACTGACCCTGATATCAATGATGAATACGATAGTTTTACACAAATATGGATAAATAAGTGTAATATCTCTTTACATGGCATACATACATACATACATACAACATTACAACATACATACATAAATACATTACATACATACAACATACATACATACAACATACCAGAATACATACATACCACATATTTCGACAAGGTATGCATATTTCATCCACAGTAACATAAAATCATGATTACAGAGGTGCTAGTAGAACGCATAAGTTTACTAAAATGGTGACTACAGAGTGGAGTCCCGACAACCACAGCACACCAATGACTAGACCCTGTAACAGGATAGGGGGAACTCAGGGGTCATTACCAAATATCCTAGCGCGTTCTTTCACTACATGTGGGACTCGATTGCAGACTGATATGAGGTATTCAGCAATACCCTTTACCTTCTTATGATTGAATCCTATAATTACATACTTACATACATACATACATAATACATACATACATACATCATACATCCATACATGACATACATACTATGCATATTTGAACAGTTTATTGCATATTTCATCCACAGAACATAAAATCAATGATTACTAGGTGCAAGTAGAACGCAATAAGTTTACTAAAATTGTTACTTACAGAGTGGAGTCCCCCGACAACACAGCACCCAATGAACCCTGACCCGGTAACAGGATTGGGGACCTCCGGGTCTTACCAAATATCCTAGCGCGTTCTTTCACAGCAATGTGGACTCGATTGCAGAACTGATACTGAGGTATTCAGCATACCCTTACCTTGATCCTTATGTATTGAATCCTATACATCATACTTACATACATACATACCATACTACACATACATACTGCAGGTCTCTTCGTGACAGAGTTCAGTCAGGCGAAACGAAGATCCATATCCAACTATAACTCTTCGTAACTGAAATGTTTCAATCACTGTGAAGAAGGGTTACTGGTACTGCATGCATACACAGGTCGTGAGTATATTACCGGAGCAGTACCTGCTTGAATGTTTCCTTGTATCGTATTTGATTCAGACATAGGTCCACTCATTAGATCATCGGTCCCGAAGAGCCACATATATTTACTGTTACTGGCTGCAATAGCAATATTTCAAGGGTGCGATGAGACACTGCAAACTCAGGATTGCCTTCTTGTGAGAATGGAGATAGATAGAGGTGAGGTTTCATGTTCCACCAGTAGCGTACTCACGGGGGGGGGGGGGGGGTCAGAACCCCAATGACTCAAGTGATCAATACATTTTTGACACACAAACTTACTTTTTACAGTTCAGTAGATGTTTTGCAGTGTTAATTAGCAAATATGCAGCAGCATGTGTCTAGGAGCCGTAACCCCCTCCCCGCCTCCCCCTCCCCAAATAAAAATTATCCTCCCCACCCCCTCCTCCCCCCCCCCCCTCCTTCCCCCCCCCCGCCCCCACATCCAATCCATTTCCCCCCCCGAACCACCGCTCCCCCAACCCCCCACTCGGTACGACCTGCGTTCCACCAATGCGGGGAAACCTTTTAAAAATCTGTGCATATACGGCCCTCTGCGTATACTTGCCAGAATTCAAATAACAAATATTACCAGACGAGACGGACGCCAGGACTGTACGGCTATTTGGATTCGTGCCGAGATATGAGCCCAAGGCCCTCCCAAGCCAAAATATCTCTTATTTTGTAAGGTTGAATTAAGGGGGGAGATAACAATTAAATCGATAGCATGTACGATAGGGGATATAGTCGCCTTTGTACCACTTCAGATAGCGATACACAAAGGGGACTATGGTAGTTACCGGGGCGGAACTAATAACGTTGGAATACAGATAGCCTCCAGGGGTTAAATTCAAGGGTATCAACTCGGTATGCAAGTATAAAACCTATATGTCTAACGGTGAATTGCATAATACCAACGGGATGAATCGGAGCAAAGAGGCACCTATACAATGTTATATGAAAGAAAGAAGCCCCAATCGATGTAAATTATGGCTCCAATTTTTGTCCACTGATCGGCAAAGAAGCCATAAATTCCACAAATTTGTTGTCAGACCAAAATGCTGACATCCCTCTTTAAATTGGAAGGGTCCTTCACTTCAACTTGGCAGGTTGGTGAATATATGTGAATGAATATTGATAATAACTAATAATCTAATAATAATAATAATAGATAGAAGAGAAGAAGAAGGGAAGAAAATTGTATTGAAGAAAAGGATTGAGAAGGACATCTCCCAGATGACGAGGCAGGAATAGAAGATGCGCCCTACATCAAAAAATTGAAGAGAAATACTGGGCTTGAGAGAGAAATGAGGATGGCGATTGAAGATGCCAAAAAAATATACACGCAGCTCCCGCCCGTCTGGAGAACATTAACGTCCGGCAGGGCCGGCATCGAACATTTCAATATCATAGAATGTTGGGCCCACCCAGCCTGGTGATAGCCAGTAATCACCAAGCTGACAAGGAATGTACGTACAGTTTCTGGAAAGAAATATCTGGCCAGGAGATCACTATTCCCTCTACATGGATGACCCCTTCAAACCCTACGTCCAAAACTGGCGGTGACCTTACCAAACAGCCTGATCGATACGATCTGGATTTTCATGAACGGAATTTGCATGAAGTTCGGCTCGACAATGTCATGTGTAACTCCATATAATATGCGGCCAAATGTCCACCATGAAACATCAGAATGACTCGAGGGCTTGATCCGAAAATGTGAAGGTTTTAAGATGCCGACCCCAGTGAGGAATAAAAAACCTCGTATCCTGACAAAACAATGCGAACGAAAGAGCATCCACCTACGACAACAAACAAAAAAAAAAGAGTGAGACAAGTTTCAATGCCCGGAACAACAGCAATTGATTACCGCCCTTCACTGGTCACGTATAAGGGTTAATGGCTAGGCATCAAGCGAGGAAACGAAAAGATTCTCACCATGATCATAGATGACAGACACCAACGTACGGGCGATATCCCACGACTATCATGACTATATACCACACGGAAGGAATGGAGGATAGAGAACTTGACGAAATCCAGGCAACATTGCGAGATCCGAGTACAGGTACTCCCAAGTAGGATACGTTACTTCGCACCGAAGAAATGGATCTGCTGATAGGGGACTTGTGTGGCAACCAGATCCCTACAGGATACAAAGGTGTGAAGATGGACGCAGTAGAAATTGATAATGCAATCAGAATGGGAAAAAAAAAAAAAAGGTGCAAAAAACAACAAAATGGCCAACGCCAGTATCCAAGACAATCAGCGAATACACATCTCAGGAGAATGCAACAAGTGATTGGACAAATCCGATGGTCAAAAATAGAACAGGGGCACTATCACAGCTCCCCTAGAATCCGGCTATCGCATCAAAGTCCCCACAGGAACCAAAGTGCAACTACAAGTGATATCCGAGAACCGACATGCAGGGCAAGAGATGAAACGGTGGCACGCATCTCCATGGGAAATAATGCCAAAGTGTATCAGGGAGCTCTGCAGCTTCCTCGGCCTCGATTCCAGCAGTCGCCAAACGTTTTTTTTTTTTCCCTAGTGGCTGTGCATACGTTGTCGATGGTTACGTCTGGTCTTCACCACTTCATGTTCCGCCGCTCTGTAAAGCTTGGATTTGTGGCATGGAGCAGCTGAATGGGTACACCCTACCCTCGATACCATCTGAGCTCTATACGAGACGAGCAGGCGAGTTAATTTGTTCGCCGGTGCTCTCATTCACGATCAAATACGACCAGTTCCTTTGATAACCTTGCTTGGCTCCCCGAACCCAAAAATTCAAATATCAATATATGTACTATTGTAAACTCATATAGCTTATAAGTATAGCAGGCTTTATATGTGAAATTTGAAACAGTAGACATTGATGGATATTGACCATGTGAGTGAAAATTCATGAAACGGCCATGGTATAGTGTTTGAGAAACACGATGTGTTAGCGGTGCTACTAAAACGGCGGTGTGAATGGCGCCTCTACAATCTTACTGCTATGATTAAACCGTTCCAATCAGGCTCATACATCCTCACTAGTGCTATTCCAACTAAAGAGAAACAAGATATAGACAAAATATTCAAGAACTATCGCCCTGTCTCAAAAAAACCTACCGTTCATATCAAGCTTAATGAGAAGGTGTGGCGAAACGCCTGTATCTAATGAGAAATTGTTGCACGATGACTACCAGTCTGTCTATCGACAAAACCACCCTCCTGAGAGTCATCATTTGAACATTGCCGAAAATAGGACAAGAAGCTTGCACAGCCATGTTATGTCAGATTTCTCGCAGCAGATGATGTGATCGATTATCGTATCTTATTATCGCTCTAACCAGACCTTTGGTATCACCTCCAGTGTATTAGACTGGTTACAAGTCATACTTGAGCGAAAGGTCACGGCTGTGTGAAATTAGGCGATAACTATTTCAGGTAGTCAAGAGCTTATTTTTGGAGTTCCAAAAGGGATCGGTTAGGGCAAGCATTTCATTATTGCTCACTAGTCCCGTGGGGGGCAATCATCAGCGCCATAAAATTAGTTCACTGTTACGCCACGGACACCAGCTCACTTGTAATGAGTGTTGGCGGCGCTGCACTGGTGGCGACGCAGTCGTCTCATTTCCTCTCTATTTTACTCATTTCATCGTGCATACCGTTTTCACGTCTTCATTTCATGTGCAATATGATTTCTGTCATTTTTCACCGTTTCTATGTGTTTATTGATGTTTCATCGTATGGTTTGTGTCAAAAATGCGGACTTTCGGGCCATGCAACCTGCAGTCATCGGCCTATAAAGGTATAACAAGTCTGAATCGCTCCATTAAGCCTAGGCTTGGCCACTTCCGAAGAACTGTGAACATGGAAATGCCTGGTGAAATGAAGAAATAGGAAGCGAGGAAATCAGGGGGAGTAAGGAAGAGACTTAAACGCCCGTAAGTTTAAACCATACCTGCCGTCGATCATTATGGGAAAGTACAATCGCTGAACAACAAAATGGATGAATTGCCAATAGCTATGTGCGTTATACGCGGGAGTTCAAGCATATCAGTCTGATGTCCCTATACAGAGGACCTGGCTCAATGAATCAGCCTTCCAAATTAGCTGTGTTTTCCGACATCGGATGGTTTTACACTAATCGGGGAGTAGGGACCGGGGGCTATCACAGAAACAGGAAAGAGGTGGAGTTGTCTCGACGCGAATGAACAATCGGGTGCACACAACCATGTACATTGACATTTTTCATGTTCGACGAATGCCGAAATTCTCCCGAAATGCTACTACCCAGGGATTCTCTCATGTGATTCATCAACAGTGTATGTCCACAACCGCATGTCGCCCCCCGGTGTAAACGAACTATGTGCTATTATTAAAGACCATTGAGAAGCCATCCCAATGCTCTCATGGTATTGATGGGGACTTTAATCACTGTAGATTGAAGAGGAAAATACTAAATTCAAACACGTACATGGCCCAACTCGGACGCCGCAACCCTGGACCTCTGTTATTCAAACTTGAAGGGGGCTAAGCAGCGAAACCGATTACCAAATTGGAAGATCCGACCACGACATGGATTCTCGGCAGCCAGCGTATCGGACCCGTTGTACAACGCACAAGAAACCAAGATACAACGTCAAACATGGAGTCCCGGGGCCATCGAGGATCTACGAGCTTCGCTGGATCTCCTGAGTGGGAGTACTTCGATGCATCCGAGGACATCACTGAAACTACCCAAACAATTTCCGACTATGTTAATTTCTGTGTAACGCCGTGCCTGATAAACGATTAAGGGTTAACGCTAACAACAAGCTGGATTACAAAGGAGGGTAAAGCAGCATCAACAAAAAGAAGATGATTTTACGACACACAACAGAGAGCAATGAAAGGACGTGCAGGGAAGAACTTGACAGGCAATAAGAAAGAGAAGGACATGGACAAGTGTGAAGTAGATAGTCACTTTAATGGAAATAATATGAAAGAGGTGTTGGCGGGCATGCGACTGATGAGCGGCTACATGAAAAACAATAAATCGACTGATCAACTACCGAACACTACCGTGAATATGCAAATGAACTAAAGTTTTTTTTTTATAACCGATTTGATCACTTAGTTTTTCACACGAGATCTTGGTTAGGGAACTGGTATCTACGCAGACCGTACCTGCGCAGTTTTTAAACTGTACTGCAGATGGAGTGCGTGATGATATTTTAAACTCAAACGCCCCCCCCATACCAAAGGCAGTCGGCCCAGATGAATTGCTACCTCGTGTTCTCAAACTGTTCCCGGCAATTGGGTATTAATTTGCAGTTATTTTTAAAATGTCATTTTATTACTCCGGAAGTATCGCACTTGGAAGAGTCATGTATTATTCGATCCCAAGAAAAAAACACCATTACTGCAGAAGTGACTTCGACCGTTGCTCTGACCTCAGTAGCAATGAAAACTTGTTAACGTCTGGTCCTGAGGCCTTAAAACCATGGTTGATACGTGTCAGACCCATGCAATTTGCAATAGGCCGAAACGCAGCTGACGGCAGATGCCAATTTTTATAGTTTAGAGTCACTGTACTCGCACTTGAGAGCACACCACTTTAGGAAACTCAGCCCGTGTATATTGATTTGACTTTTCGTCTACCTCTAATACAATACAGCCCTATCATTGCCCACAAAAAATGAATGAATGTGCATACGAGTTTATTAATGGATTCTTAACTTCTTACAACAGGCCCAGTATGTTTCCTGAGGTAGTCGGGTTGAAATCGTACGTGATCTTTTCAATACGGGAAGCCCCCCAGGGAAGTATTGGCCCCATTTCTTGTCACTCTCTATACAGAGATGCCAGATAATCTGCCGACGGGCTCTCTGTTAATGAGACGACACTGCCCTGATGGGTTGATATCGAAAAATGATGGACACGGCAGGATATGAGCAAATACAAATTTTAAGAATATTTATAATAATTTCATGATTTAACGTGACAAAACGAAAGAAATGTGTAATAGATTTCCTAAGTGTGGGGCTATGCCGAAGTCCTGGCCGTATTAGGACTGTGATGTGAGCGAGTGTGAAAAATATACTACCTGGGATGTAGTACTGGATAACTGCTTTGGCATCGCCTTGTTGATGAAACATGAAGAACACTAAACCATAGAATGCAATGTTTGGCGTACCATGAAAAAGTTCCAAATTGATGATCGTATTATGACTATGTTTTATACGTAACATCGTGGGGTATGCGATTACCAATGGTGATTCTTGGGGCGGGAATGGGAAGAAGGAAGATCAGAAACGTATTGATGCATTAATCCGACAGGCTAGTGGCTGAGGGCCACAGTCAACTCTCATACTCTTCAGGTATAACTTGTCATGCCCAACAGAAGTTAGACGCTATTTTGGATGATGCGACCACCCATGCATGAACCATTTCACTTAGGCAGTTATTCCTCGGAGCGGGAGGATAAGGCTACCGACAGCCAAACCAACCGTTATCTCTCCTCATTCGTCCCACAGTGCATCAGAATATATATCCATAATTAAAATCGTAGTGTTCTTGCCCTTTCGTGCAACAGCCTTTTTGACACATTTGAAGCCCTGCCATTGTACGCTTTACAGTTGCTCGTTTTTACGTGTGTGTTGTTCTTTTTTGTGTTGTATTTAAGTTATCCCATCGATTCTTATTACGAGCGTGAAGGTACCTGTGGGGTGAATCTATCTATCTCTCATCTTAATTCTCTGAGGAAGAGTCGGGGATGAAGTGAGTCTCAAGCTCAGGCCGTGGTTGAAGTGTCAGTGTATCGATGAAAGACATTATGCTGAAACTGAACAATAACAAGACTGGTGTTATTATTTCTGCTCTAAGGTCCAATGTTCCCCATCAGTCAATAACTGGGCGTCATTCTTGACCCCATCTGTAATTAAATCCTGCCATTATCACATTGCAGCATAGTATAAAATCAGGATATTTATTTCCGATAATGTTTGTCGATTGTTGGTCCAGTCATTGGTGAAATCAAGTCGGTTTTATGGTAATGCTTCACTTTCTGGGTTGCCAAACTACTCATAAATCATCTGCAACAGGGTGCAAAACTGTGCCGCACGTTTGGTTAACACAGTTGTCGGCGCGGCACGACGAAAAAATCATCCCATTTTGCGTAATCTGTACTGGCTGCCGCTGCAATACAGGTCGCAGTTTCAAAGTCCTTTCGTACACTTTCAAAGCCCTCAAGGCCTGGCTCTGGGTACATAGGAAACCATCTTCAGAGATACCGGCCCAATTGGGTCGCTACGATCCAATCTCAGTCGTTCTTGTAGTCCCAAAGGTTACAACCTCTAAGTATAAACAGCGCCGTTTTGACAGATTTTCCGGCCAATATATGACAGATGGATGGAACAAACTGCCTCTTGATGCCAAGTCTGCCAAAAGTGTCAACATTTTTGAAGGAAAGGTTTAAAGTTACCTATTCAGGTCGCCTCTCTGATGGGCGTTTTTGACGATGTTTTTTGTCTTTTATTCAATGTTTTATATTGTCAGCGCCGAGATGCGCACTATTGGATAGGACGATTAATAAGATTTGTATCAATAACTTGTTTATTGACATCTAAGCAAGATGCCCAATAATCCAACACGGATACAAGTGGTCCGCCACAACTGTGATACTTTTTGAAGGCATTTGTTGTCGGCTGGAAAGCACGTTCTTTTACTCGAAATGTTGTATGAGATTAGAGCTGATTGTGTGTGTAGTTAATTTGCCGCAAAGGCATGTGAGTGAGATACGGCGATAATTACTAGGAAAAGAGCTTTCGCCATCCTTATAAATAGGGCAGATATTTGCAGTTTTTACCCAATTGTTAAGAAGGTGCCCATATGTGATAGATTGCTTAAAAGAAATGCCTAATTAGAGACTGCAATGTAAGTGGCTAACCTGCTAACTCACTTGAGACACATGGGTGAATGTTATCGGGCCCATAGCTTTAGAAGTCTTAAGACCCTACAAGAGCTTTTCTACACCAATGGTAGTAACATTTATGTCAGCCATTTTGAATCTTTTATAAAGGTGTATGTAAGGGGTGTGACGGAGTACACATTGCCCACCTAAAAAAAAACTTCCTCTGGCCATTTATATAGCGCCAAAAAGGTTGCGAGTCATTTTGGATTTTCCCAAGCATGCCATGTAACTTCTATGGGAGGTATACTCTTTCTTTCATTTTAGCCGCGCGTTTCCAACCATTTAATATCAATATGGGCTTTCTAGTTTACTTGTACAGAGCATGGGGTCTATTTCTACGTCTTACGAGTCTTTGGATATTTTCTGTTACCCAAGGAGATATTTTGATATGTCCTCTATTCCCCTGGGCTGTTTAAAGAATATGTTACATGACCCTGGGCTTAGAAGGGAAGGGATTTGATCGTTCAAACTTCCACCCCGTAACGCAAACTCTTTTTCTATAGACTTTCTATTATATTTTCGTAGAGATTAAAAAAGATTACATGCATCATATTGTATTATGTTATTTATAAAAGGGAAAAAGAAAAGCGAAAGCCCCCTTCTTGTACTATTATCCCTCCCCATTCCCTCAATTAGCCCAGAGAGAAAAAAAAAAAAAATGGGACAGGGGAAATAACTGTGTAAAAATACGTTTTTTGTCAAGGGGGCATGCTGATGTTTGCCTTTCAGGGCCTGAGATGCCCCCCGACACCTCATGCAAACCCTGCGTTTCCCCTAGTGGATACGGCATGTTATGTTGTCTTGTCTAAATGTTCCGAAACTGACATAGCAATCACTTTTTGTGCGTATCCTCAACATCAAGGCCTGGCAGTTCCCCCCAAATATTAGGGGATACCACCCCAAGGGCCTCCCCGTCCATCTCGCACTTTTCAATTGGTAGAGGATGAGGTAGCATCGGTCTGTGCATACTGATCATATGGTTAGGTTTTATGAATGCGGGTGCGTCAGACCGTTTGAAGAGTGGGGGGGGGGGGGGGGGACACAGCGAATGAGAATTACCATCTAAGCGGAACACCACTATCGGTTGGCGCGAAGCGTACATTGAAAAATTCAGATTATACCCTCCAGATCGACGGAAACGGCATTTGTCAGGCTCAATACACCCATCTACATGTGTGATTTGACAAACAAAGTTGGCATTGTGCATACTAAGATGAATTATATCTACATTTACCGAGTATCATACATGGTACTTTTTTAATACCTTTTCTACTCTGGTTTGTTGCGTGGGATCCAGGGGTGTTCTACGAGCTCTGGTGGGATATCGAAAGGAAACGCCATAGGGTACCGGGGCCATACAATTTGGGGACAGAAAATTGTACCCGAATTTTACAAGTCAGTCATTGGAAACTACGGGCGCGCGAAAAAAAAAAATGTTTTCCGGGCATTTTATCGAAAAAGTCTGCAGACCAACAATTAGGCATTTTTCACTTTGCTTTTTCTTCCAAAGTTCCAACAATTTTCGCCCGAAATTTTTATCTCGAAAAACTGGGGGGGGGGGGGGGGGGGGGGGGCCTACATAGCATAATTTAGCCTACACGCCTGAAGGGAAAAACGCCATTGCGCGCGAAACACTTGAAAAATTATGCACTGTGGATAGATATGGTTAGGCTGATGTCTGGGCACCCAACCCAACCACTTAAAATGTCTGTCATTTGTCATTTGTGATAGCTTGGAGGGTAACGAGACATTTTCACTTTGTCTGCTGGGTTCATCCATGTTTCATGAGATTTAATGCTGGACATTGTGCCGTAGATTTCCCGCGGTTACCTCGGGAGCTAAGCGAGCCTAATTTTTTGGCCTTTTATTGTGGCCCTCACCACCACACCCACCAGTTGGTGCATGCCAGACGGACATTCTTGCAAGGCTCGTGAGCCGCAGCGCATATGGCTTACAATTGGTAACCTCTCCAGCTAGGCGGACCCCTGGGCTCCTGCTCTAAATCGAATTGCTAATGGAATCCATTATCGTTTGATAGTGGAGGGAAAATAGGACAAAAATTTATTATTTTCAGCCTATGGTACACATAACTCGACCTGGCCCGCGAGCGCCGGACTAAAGGATGCGTAATAATTCTGTGTACA
Source organism: Sclerodactyla briareus (assembly GCA_026419785.1). Lineage (NCBI taxonomy): Eukaryota > Metazoa > Echinodermata > Holothuroidea > Dendrochirotida > Sclerodactylidae > Sclerodactyla > Sclerodactyla briareus. The sequence goes on from JAODTK010005688.1 coordinate 43,049, forward strand.
TGTTTTCAAGATACAAGAGGGGGGGGGGGGGTCTCAAGACCTTGTAAAAAAGGCAAGAAGTCCGCATGCCTAGCTTGACGAGGTGAGATTCGCTCCGAGATATGTGGTAGTTCAGATGGAATTTGTCGAGATATACGCCCTTTCAATTTTATTTCGATGCACATCACCATAGACTATAAAGGCCGGATGCTGTAATGAAAGTCCTATACAGAGAAACAGAAGTAAGTTGGAACCGTGTTGCCAAGCCACACGACAGCGCCCTCACTTATAGTAGTGTTTATAGTGACATGTGAATTTGGCGAAATGATCCATTTCTCAGAAGATTAGAAATATGTTTCCGTTTGACCAGCCAATTGATTCGAGCTTAGAATAACAGCTATAGTTAACTCGGTGACGTTACACTTACGTAGACGATGGTTGTTTCTTTCGGACGCAATCGATTTGTTTTTCGATTAATCAGGTGTTTCTGTGCTTCCGTATAGATCGTCTGACTTTCCGCGTTTTCTGAAAAACTGGGACTTAAACTCACTGAAAGATGTGCCAGAATCTTGCACTATGCTATACCATCTTTACTATGAAGCCAGCCAAGGTATTTTGGGGGGGGGCATTGGTAGAAGAAATTCGCAAATAGAGAGTAAATGTACTGAATGTGTTTCACGATGGTATACACGATAGGGCGCAACTCGTACTTTGAGTGGTTCTCTGACGGAACTTTGAATACAATACGCGCTCTAATGCCCTATCCAGTTAATATAATTGCTCTGACTATAACTCGCTCTGTATCAATTCCTAGCCTCCCGAAGTGAAGGCGAATGTTCCATTACCCATTGCCGCTGAGTCTTACCAATAGAGTATAATGAAAATAATGAGAAATAAACGATCCATTTGAGTAGAGGAAAGGAGGAACAAGGCCCAAGCCCACAACTGAAACAAACTCGAGGGGGCCACCGCTACATAGTGAATCAGAAGGTACGAGGTTGGGTTTTTTTTTCTTTGCAGACGCTTAATCTCGGCATGGGGCCTACAGGGGCCAAGTGCTGGAGGTCTCGAGGTGTGACTCGGACTCGAGTCCGGAGACTCAGAAGTTCAAGGACTCGGACTCGGACCCGACAAAAGAACCCGAGAGCCTCGGTCCGAGTACTTCCTAATTTTTCAACAGCGAACCGAATTTACGAATCGTACATGAAAACCAGAATACTATGCACAAAACGCTCCGCCAAAATGTAGCCTGAACTTCTCCCACGTATATCCGACTGTCCGATGTCTAATCAGGAGTACAAAACATACTGATGAACATGCCCTCCATCACATTCCTGGCCTTATCCGGCGCATACCTAGAGATTTGTCCTGGGGGGAGGGGGGGTTTGGAGGTCGGAACCCAAGAGAAGTTCGCCCTCATAAATGGCCTCACCCTCCCTATTGGCAAATAATGAATATTCACGAGTGTCCGTTTTTTCAATAAGCCTGTTTGTTCACGTTTGTAAGTGCGTATGCTCACCGCTAAACAACTCGGGGGCATCGATTGAATTCTCCCCCTAGCTTTATCATTACAGTTCATTTCAAAACTGTCCCACTTCTTCGAAATTTTCACCAATTCCTCCATGTTTTTAACTGATATTGAACAACTCTTTTGGTGGAGTTTGCGCTATATAAGCTATTATTAATATTATTATCATTATTATTATTATTATTAGTATTATTATTATTATTATTATTATTATATTATTATTATTATTATTAATTATTATTATTATTTTATTATTATTATTATATTATTATTATTATTATTAATTATTATTATTATTATTATTATCATTATTATTATTATATTATTATTATTATTATTATATTATTATTATTATTCTTATTATTATTATTATTTTATTATTATTATTATTATTATTATTATATTATTATTATTATTCTTATTATTATTATTAATTATTATTATTATTATTATCATCATCATCATCATCATCATCATCATCATCATCATCATCATCATCATCATCATCATCATCTCATCGATTGTTACCGTGGGCGTGCAGGGTTTATTCAACCGCTATTCTTTCGTTTTTTCTCCCCGCAGGTATTACGATTAACGATGTCCCCTCTCTGGACCGCGCGTTGGAGTACCTAATCTCGATGACCAAGTAGTCGGCACTTGGACGGAACCATTCGTAGTCGATCCGAATGTGGAGACTATGCGTAGCCACGTGCCAGGCGTGGCGGTGTTCCCAGTGGGGTTCCACGATATCACGTACACTTTCACCTTAGATGACGAACTGAGAAGGGACGTGTGACTTCCCATTCATCGTATTCTGTGAGTCGATTTTGTTCATTTGAATGGTCTCCATGTAGGAATCCTTGCTACCCATTTTGCACCCCTGTCCATCACGCCACCCCACTAAAATGTGTCTGTCTGTACATTCACAGACTTGACGTGAATATTACGCCTATAGTCCTAGGTTTGAAAAAGCGGAAGCATAGTCCCACCATTTGCGTACAACATGCAGGCTCTTATCGGCAATCATGAAATTTATAAACGATGGTTTAAAGCGTTATCAATCGATCAGATGGTTCACGTAAAATTTGACCTGATTAGGGAACAAACTTTACCAAATTTTGGTTTGTTCCCTCTGACAATCTGGGTCAGTCGATCCAGAGTTTTCTAGGTTGTAGAAAGATCAGAAAGAGGTTGGAAATGCGTCACATAGCGGATAAGCATTGTTTTGGCATGTTGGCTGGATGGCTCTCTTTTGAAGCGTCATTATCGCCTGGTAGCAACTGGCAAGAGACCGACGGCGGCGTTCCCACGACGACGACGTCACGTGGTCGTAAGTTCATTTCAGTGTGAAGATTGGTTAGTTTTTCAAGTGCGGTTTTCTGGAGTACTTTCAAAGTACTTCCTTTTCGTGTCACTCTTCACGCGAATACCCTTGGAACCCCATGTAAGCATCAGGGCGTTGAATAAACACACTAGGATCTCCGTCAAAACGATATTTTCCATATGACGATATTTTGTATCAATCATGCGCAATTTTTGGACCTGTAGGGGTGATTCATGATACTCAAGTCATTACTTATCTTAGTCCGGCAGAATCCTCGGTGAACCTGGAAAATTTTGTATATATTTTTTCATTGATTCCTATAGTTTAGAGGGTCCTTTTCTAGAATCTGCCGGGTGACATCGCGTTTTTTGGAGAATCCGATATTGCGTCCAAAATGGCCGCCATAACATAATTTCCTCCATAACAGAGCTCAATAAAACCCATTGCATATTTAATTCCCCCTGCACCCATCCTCCCACTGTTCTGTATCTACAGGTGTTTTGCCCATAAAATGGTTTTGTCCTTTTTGTTTGACCATTCAATTACTAGACTACTCTGAGTCAGAGTAGTAATTTCATGATGTGACTAATCAGTTGTTTAATATCAAGGGCAGTCAAGGGCAGTCTCAGACAAACCAGACAATTCCCCCCTGGGATTAGTGGATGGTACAAATGGTTGTTAAAACTACAGCAGATGTTGGCATAAGTAGTTGATGACAAATTGGTATTGATGGACAGTCTGCCACATTGAGTGAAAATAGCATGAAAGAACCCGATACATATATATATATATTGGCCACTATATGGTTAAATATTATCTTCATCTATCCATAAACATAAAGTGATTCGGTATAATGTCACCAAGCTGCATGAATAATAATATTGATTTGTTATCATGTAGGAGATCATGTGACGAGGGTGAGGGAAGGGGGAGTGGTGACCGAGATGGGATAATTGAGAGTTGAGGGGAAATGGGGTAATATATATGGTAAAGTGTTTTTTTTTTCAATCCACAATGTCCACAAGTTATCTAATATAGACCACCATGCTGTTCATGAATGATACAAAACCTTACGTGTACATACAGAAATTTATAAAGTGAGGTTATGAACATTCTTTGGGTAAACCATGACTATCAGGTCAATCAGACCATGAACAGTTGCCACATCGCTGATTAGTGAATTGGGATCTTGTAGAGTAATGGGGACTGAGGGGAGAGGGGAGGGGGAGGGGGAATTGAGGATGGATGGGAAATGGGATAATATGTAGGGGAGGTTGGAGGGGGATCGAGTGTTGATGGGAAATGTGATAATGGTCAAATCTACTTTTATCCGATCCAGTGTGATTGAATTGTTATCTTGTAGGAGATAATGGGACTGAGTGGGAGAGGGGAGGGGGGGGGGGGATTGAGGGTGTATGGGGAATGGGATAATATGGAGGCGAGGTTGGAGGGGGATCGAGTGTTGATGGGAAATGTGATAATGGTCAAATCTACTTTTATTGATCCCACATAAGTGTTCTCATATAATGCCAGCAAGCAGCATGTATGATACGAAACTTCCAGGAAAGCTGTACCTATACCTGTACATGAATTTGATAAAAGGTTTGGGAACAACCGTCAACGGGTAAATCAGACCATGATCAGTTGCACATCATGCACTCATTACTAATTTGTTTTCATGTAGGAGGGGGATGGAGAGGGGTGGTTGTTTGGGGTGGGAGAAGGAAGAGTGGACCCTTATTGGATTTGTTACAAATACAAATAGACAGTAGGTATGGTGGAGGAGCATGGAGTGGAAATGGCAAGGGGGGAATTGAGCGTTGATGGCCAACGCAAACAATTTCCAATGCCTTGCATTGTTGCAGATTAGAATCATGAATAAGAGATTTTCAGCTTTCATCCTCTAGTGACTTCAAAAAAAAAAAAAAAGATTCATCTACGCCACATCACAATAGTACAAGCTAAATACAACATTGATATGACCCAAACGGTTTGTGAAATCACCTGATACAAGGTCATTGTATGGGCTTCAGCATCCTCTGGGTTTCTGACCCCTAACGGGCACAAATGGAACCTGGAAAACAAATAACATTCAGTGGAGTACAAGTACTCATCACTACTATGTGACTGTCCAAATGAGAAAATTGTGGTGATTAGCCTTCATAAAAAATGGCGGATTCAAGATTTCCCGTTATTGACCTCTAGTGGCCTCACTTGACCTCCAAACTACAAGAGGAAAAATAGGGTTCATCTACACCACATAACGATGATACATGCCAGATACCACATTGATGTTGCACACGGTTTGTGATATTGCCTGATTACGAGGTCTCTGCACAGGTTTTGGCATCTACGGTTTCTGACCCATAACAAACCCAAATGGACCTTGAAAACGAATGCCATTCAGTGGTGTAAAGGTACTCAACGTTACTATGTGATGCACCAAAAAAGAAAATCATAGGAATAGCGAATTCAGGATTTTCATTTTTTTTATTTACCACTAGTGACCTTGGATGACCTCCAACTACAACAGAGAAAATAGGGTTCATCTACACCACATAACGATGATACATGCCATATACCACATTGAAGACATGAACGTTTTGTGCGATTGCCTGATTACAAGGTCATTGCATGGATTTTGGCATCTCCTTGGTTTCTGACTCTAACAACCACAAATGACCTTCAAAACGAATGACATTCAGTAGAGTTAAGTACTTATCATTACTAAGTGATGGACTAAATAAGAAAATTGTGATGATTTAGCATTCTTGAGAATTGCGAATTCAGGATTTCTAGTTTTTGACCCTAGTGGCCTCAGATGACCTCCAAACTACAAGAGGAAAATAGGGTTCATCTACGCCCCACTGCGCACCTACACACCGAATACCACATTCCGACGCTTACGGTTTCCGAGTTTGTTCGATTACGATGAAAATCTCCACTCTGTCAACAGACACACACATACACACACACCTACTTGGCTGACTGCATAGATTCCTTTTTGCAAGGAATCGATAATTTGCAGTTTCAAAGTGTGCCACCTCCAACCACACATACGGGTACTGCATGTGAGATACTCGAGCACCCGCATCTGATAGGACGCATTATATACACTGGAGCGAACTCTACATCACTGGCAGGGTGCTGGATTGAGGGTTTTGTTCGCACATCTTTCATCCAGCCATACAACTCTGGGTCCAGTTCTAGTGTGTTGTTGTCCTCCGAAGATCGCCATACAATGGCCTGGTGATCGGCTCTTCTGACATTTTGTTCGAATGCCACCAGTTTGGAAGGAAATGATACTGAACCAGGGCGGTTCCCCCCCCCCAAAAAAAAAAAAAAAAAAAAAAAACGCCCGAGGGTGTTGATATATTTTATATGTTTAGTTGCGTATTTGGGCATATTGAACTAACATAATTGCGTCCTGCCTCCTTCCACACCCTTAGACCTACCCAATTTCCCAGATCACATTTTCTCGCGATAATCAGGTTACGCGCCTACTCATATTCTCGTAAGGTCGAGTACATAGCTGCATGTACAGTACTATAGTAGAGTGACAACTGTCAAGTCGACAACCCACGCTTCGCTTCATTTCCGTACTGTGCCTACACACGGTGCACGGTGTTAGGCTAGGATTCCATAGGGGTGAAAAATCGCCAATTTACGTGAACCGAGCGGGGGCTAGTGTTTGAATATGGTCTATTTAGTTGCAAGATAGATATTGGTTCCACAAAGCCAAAAAATCATAAATGAATGCAAACCAACGCTGAATAGGCGAAATGAGCACATGTAACAATGCGGATGCGTATCACCGCGAATGAATTCTATAGACTATCTTCCTTAAAAAGCCAAGCAACGACAATATACATGGGCTACTGCCTTTTATGGTCTTTCCCATACGCTTATAGTGTTTTCGCTTCTGAAACAAACGTTCGTTTTCGTAAATATGTGATTTTCACATCCAGCCCGGACACGCATATACATCTATGGAATACCAGCCTTAGTGGTTATTATGCATGGCAGTGAATATTTCATGTGAAGTGAAATTTGGTGCTGCCTACTACTTTCCAGATTGTTTGTTTTTTTGCCCACCACCAATACCATTCCATGTACCTCAGGTGAGCGTCTGTTTTCAGGCAATTAGTTCAATAAGCAATCAATTAATGTGCTCATTGTGCTGTGCTGACCAATGCTGATCAAAGTTCGACTCATAGATGAGCGATAGCAATTACGTAATCCTCACCATGAATGTCAATAGAAACCGTCGTTTATTGGGTATGAATGACTTCACACCTTGATCACACTGGACATGGTTCCATATACAGAGTTGGGTACGTGTGCCGTCGATGTGACATTCATGGGAGTCAGGTAGTGTTGCACATATATGTAAAATCGAGTTGATTATTCCTCTATTGATCGAAAATTAAAAAAGAGTATCTTCACCTGCCACTCACTTACTTTCAGTCAGAATCTATATTCTGTCGTTTCAAACCCTATGAGCCCCCTTCCAAAGACTAGGGCTAGAGCCGTGCCTGCTTGCTTCAAGGGGCAAATGCAACTGCTGCAAACCTGGTGACCTGATCAGGCCCGCGGGAACACTTCTTTTCACGGGGGTGCAGAGATTTTCCGACGGGCGTGTACCTCACCCTACCCCCATATCAACACCTACGTTTTTGACGTTTAATTTTTCACTCCCGTATTTTTCAAACTTCTCTTTTCCTTTTTTTCCTTCTAATTTCTTTGTCACAAATGTTCACTTGAAGCAGACTTGGTCCTATTAATCCGCATTATAGGAACAAACAGAGGATGAGTGAATGCCCGATATCTTGATAAATCAGAATCCTGGGCGAACTTACAAGGCAAAGGCCGTACTACGGTATAGCGCCGTAAGATTACGACTTACGAGCATGAAACGTGTTGCTGTGATATCACCGTTACTAATCGGGAAAGACCCGACCTCTTGCGCGATCCCGAAATGATGAAGGTTTGTACGCAGGGGACTAGCAAGGGTTAATATGGATGGGGGGGGGGGGTTAAAAAGTGAGAAAAAAAAAATTCCAACTGGGCCAGATTCATTTCTCCCAACTCCCCCAACCCCCTATACTGAAAGGTGCATTTTTGGCGTTCCAATTTTTGTCATCTTTGGGGGGTCCCTTTTTTTATTTAAACAAGTTTGGTAAACTTGCGTGAAAATGGATACCCGATACGAGAGTTCACAGTAAGGAGTCCTGAGTCAATTGATGCAATCTCATCTAAGAACTGTTTTCGTGGATGGATTGTGGATACCTCTTTCACCTATGCACGGAAGGTGGCGACTCGGCCATCAAAGCTAGAGTGAGATACACAAATAACACAACGCATAATTATGACTGTACTCTATACCAAGTGCTTTCAGACTGGCCTTAGTGGCAAATCTCCGGTATTTGGGTCAGGTTTGGAGGGTAGTGCCGCGCCGTGGGTCGCCACAAGCTCACGACTTACCACAGCAACTGCGCCACAGCATTGCCAAATATTTAAGTAACAATCAGTGGCGTGGGAACATATTTTGAGCGGGGTAGTGAATTTGCTAATGGATCTGGGGGAGGGGTCAAGGGGAGGGGCGTCCCCCTCCCCTTCCGGTTACAGTAGATGCAATTCGGTGTAACATAGCACTCCAAAACACTCACTTCATTCCTTGAATAATTTCGCATTTTCACATGTCCTAGATACGATTTGCTGCTCAGGATTTTGACTCGGGGGCAGCAAGATTCAGTGAACTTATAGATCTCACTTTTCAGAGGACCGCCGAATACCTCCGCCTCCCACTTTAGAGATGTTGGCATTAGGGGTCTTAGATGCAAGCGAGCATTATGACACTCCTAAACCAAAAATAATTTGATTTTCACGTCCTTAGATGCTACTCAGGATTTTGTGATTATTTTCCGCGTTAGCGCGGAGCGTCCAAAACAACTTTTGGTGCGCAGATGACCGAAAACTGACCCTCCCCAGCGTTTTATGCTGCATGTAACAAGCTTCACACCTGGGCATTTTGTGATAAAAAATTCTGTAATCAGTGCGAAATTTGAACATTTTGTCGACCTGGTTCTTATCGCTGCCCCGACTTTAACTTTTTGGCCAGAGAGTTTTGTGCGCACACTACTGATCACTAGTGCGCGCAAAGCGCGCAATTTTTCTCGGGTGTCCCCGACACATCTGGAAAACAGGATCTCGTATGTCCACGCCTTCAGCTGACTATTCGGGACGCTAATTGTATAATTTAATCCTATGCGGAGTTACAAAATTACACTAACCTAATGAAAAATAATACTTGAGGGTCATTCGCACATTACTAGCTTTTTCCGTATTGGTGGTACGCGAATCTAATCTCTACCCTAATCTCTGATCATAACAATAGACACAATTGATCGGACATACATAGCGACAGCAACACGGGGTTGTAAATATGCTTGTAATTGAAGGGAACAGTACTGTTATTGCGCAAATTTTCGCACATTTAGCTGTATCGAATGATAAAAAAAAAGAAAAAAAATACAATCCTTTGTTGTAGTTGTAATCAGCCGTTGGTGGTGGAGAAAATTTACATAGTACTGGGCCGAGGACCTCCATCCGTAAAATCAAAGGATTATTCGAAAAATGCCAAACTGGGAGGTAGCTCTGACGATTTTTTTTTTTTTTTTGGGGGGGGGGGGAAGGGTGAGACACCCCCACACCCCGCTCGCGACGTCCCTGTGTGTACGTAAGAGAGCACATGGGTATAATTAATTATACTAGCACTGCAGCACACTGCGTTATTGCACAGAGGACTACAGGATTCCTAGTCATTTCTGCGGCGCACAATAAGCAATGATTGGAATCGTTGAGCCAATAGATCGAGCTTCGGTTTTTTTTTATCACATGTTTAATTTAATAAGTCAATGTTTTGATGGCGAGTTAGATTTTGAATTTACCCACTTACCGACTGTATTTCGTTGGCGGCCAAAGAGAATTGTCGAAGCCCGGAGTGCTGAACGAGGGGGTTGCTGTGGCATATTCCTGCACCTAGATCCAAAAAGTTGGGGGGTGATGCAGCACCGGTAGAACCCCCCTTCCGCGGGCTTTGGACCGATGTGGGTAACATTTTTATGAACCTAACAAACTCCGTAAACAAATGTGCATGCGGTAAATTACGAAGCAAATGCTATGTTGCAAATGCTTATAATGCCGACACAGGCCAACACGTGTGGTGACACGCACGCCAATAAGATTTTATATCGCAGAGTAGTAACTCATTTGATATCATAGATAATAGTTTTTACGGAACACTTAAAACTTAATTTTGCGAAATTTGCACGGACACGAGAGTTATATTTCAAGGCTGGGAGGAACAAGTAGGATAGAGATAAGATTAAGATTCGAGATTATAGTCTGCATTCAAGGCAGTGCCTCTTAACACGACTAGCGACTTATCCCCTGGTCATTGCGTAACCTGAGAAGGACCTTGCCTCCGCACCACCAGTGGCACGTCGATCACGACCTACTTCATTGTCCCCTGGCAGCCAGGACGCACGGCGGACTACTTAAGTTACCCACTTTTACACGTGGGTAGCGTTGATGAGACATGCGACGGAGACATGCCTTGTCTAACAGCACTGAGAGGAAAAGCCCTCGGCCTTCCACTGGGATTCGAACTCGTAATCTATTGATCTTAAGTACGGAGCTCTACAGAATGAGCTAATCCGCCGCTAGACACTCTGAAGTGCCGTTCAGACCATTGGAGAGTTTGGGAAGTCAAAACATTTGTCTTGCGCTCCGCGCAACCTATTCTGTGGCGGTCTGCTAGATAGTCCATACTGCCAATTATCCATCCACAATTTAAAGAATCTACCTCTTTTCTCCGGTTAGCCCCTCCACCGAATCCCCCCAACCACGCCTGCGAAAAAAAAAAAAACTTGTCACCGTTCTGGATGTCCATAACCTCCAGCGTGGCCGTTTTGGTCCATTTTAGATGTTGTTCATGGGAAAAGCTGCTTCTGTGACCGGCTATCACTTTCACCGAGTGATCCATTCCACCGAGTAGTGACAGAACAGTCTCTTTGCTATTGAGGTCGGAAACATCCAGGAAAGTGCTCTCCTCATCAATAACCTCACCCCTCCCTATTGCCAAATAAGGTTCAATTATGACCCCTTAGAACATGCTGCTGCATTATGTGCTAAATAAAAAAGGCTGCAAAAACCTCTACTGAATGCGAAAAATAGTTTTGTGGTCAGAAATTCAATGGTCACTTGGGTCATGGCCCTCATGGGGGGGGGGGGGGGTGACCCAGTGGGTACGCCACTGTGCTCATATCATTCCCCTGTATCTCAAAGAGATGTGCGGACACAGAGCTCATTATGTGAGAGGACTCCTTGAATCAACTTCGCGACCATTGGCGGAGGCCCGATAACAGTGCGAGTAATGACATGTGTTCATAAAACTGCAGTGTCTGCCGACATTGGCATGTTTAGTATCGACAAACATATGCCTGCTGAAACAGGCGTTCGACTTGTTCACCTCGTTAATGCCTAATTCACTCATATGTGCAGGATGACCCTTAACCAATCAGTGATTGTGCCTAAACGTGGTATATACTAAAGAGTTGTAGCCCTCCTCTAATTTCAGGGAAACGGCTTCCTCGTATTCGTCTGCTTCAGCAGGCTATCGACAAACTGGTGCAGCATTATTGTGGATGGTTTCGTTAAAGCCAATAGGCAACCCTAACAGAACCGTCATTGACCCTTCCTCATAGCCACAAGCCATTCTGGAATTGACAGGACGAGGTCCCATGTTGTAACAATGTTGACGATTTCTTCTGGATGTTTGTCTGGATCTAAAAGGATCGATGTACCGAGAGGTCTCGTCAGACAACGAAGTTAAAATTGTTCAGAGATGATCTTGACATAGATTTCCAAGGTGGTCTTTTGATTGGCCGAGTTCTTCGACGCTGTCAGGTAACGTAATGTATTTGGTTTCCAAAATAGTATGCCTCATTAGTTCGATTGTCAGGATAGTTCAGGTGGGGGACTAGGAAAATGATCTTGGTGTGTGCTTCGAGGCTTCGTTGAAACTTCTAAGACGTGTGCTGAAGCGGAAAGGAAAGGAAATTGCGGATTCTGGTATGATAAGCGGCATTCACTTTACTTGGATGCGGATATAGGATGTGTCATGATGGCAGCGCCTAACAAGTGGTGTATTATGTTATATTATTTTATGGTTCTCAGACTCTTCAAGCAACTAGGAGACCTTACCTCGGAGTAATTCCGGTCCAAGTGTGGAGCCTCGGGAGTAGGCAGTTGGGACTGAAAAAGGTTAAGAGGAGGGCTACTAAATATAATCTGGTTAATGAGTATGCCGTGTAGAGATTTCCGTTGACGTACGAGGGAACAGCCGACTGCAGGCGTCTTGGGCTAAACTTCGGGTTCGGGGTGATTTGATCCAGGGCATCTGAAAATTGTTCATAGAGGTGATGGTTTGACATTCGAGACTTCTTTGAGGTTTCCAATGTGACTAATATCGTGGGCACCACCTCAAGCTCCGAGGTACTCGCTGTAGAGTTGGATATTCGGAAAACCCACTTTTTTCACAGAGAGTCAATCAACGCGTGGAATAGCTTCAGGAAAATGTTGTTATGTCGGGTAGTGTGAATGCCTTCAAGAACGCTATTAGTTAGTCTTTAAAAAAGTGGGCGATTATGTTAGTTCTGGGCTCGATTGGTATTTTGGGGTGTGGTCCCAGGGTCGTTCATGAGGAGTATGTCTTTCCTGACCATTCCTCATAAACTAAACTATGCACTTCTCCAACTTTGTTCTGATGGCTTCTCGGTCTTTTCCATCTGCTTCATCAGTGCCTCTATTCTTTTGTATAGTTGCCAATTGCTACGGTAACATAGAACTGCTATAGAAATGGAGCAGATTTACCTCCATCCGGCCTACAGGCATGGGGGCTCAAAGCCCACGCCCGCGAGCGTTTTCAGGCTTCAAGGTCATGCCTATGATTCCACGGGACCACGATGATGTCCAAGGCGTACCCCCATCCTATGACTGAGAACATCTGTGGGAGTGCCTCCACGGAGCGAAGATAACATGGCCGGAGACACTACAGAACTGCCAATAGATAGCCAAACTGGGAAGAGTCGGGTAACCAAATTCAGGGTTATACGATGGCATTTTGAGGAGGCCATCTCGGATTCCCCCAACACGACGACAATTAGCTTAAATGGATTGCGTGACACCAAAAACATATGATTAGTCATACCGCAGTTAAGTGTATAGACTGAAATGGATAATAAAGAGATTGTATATATAATCGCAGCCAAATCGGTAGCCATCGTGATTTTTTTTTTTGTCACCCGTGATTCCCCAAGACATCCGACAACTGGCATGAGGGATTTGTTTGGACCCCAAAGCTACAGTAGGATACCTAAATTGCCATCCGTGGCCTAATAGAAGCTCCTTGAGAGGAGAGGACTAGGTTATGGCGGCAATTTTGACGCCTCAAAATTGCCAAGGGTGACACGATGCCACCCGACAGAATCGAACGAGACTCTTTTAAACCATAGAAATCATGAAAAAAAAAATATATAATATACACAAATAACCAGTTTAGTCGAAGAAATCCACTTCTATCTTGAAAGATAGAAGTGAAGAATTGAATGATTTTATCATGAAATTGTTCAAATGGCCGTGTTTGGAAGTGTCATGGTTTTCGTCTATCTGATTAAAAAAGCGAAGACCATAACCACGCATTTCGTTAAGAGGAGGAGGGGGGGGGGGGCCTACACTGTGTAGCTAAGTTGGTAGTACCTCGTCCGAGGCGATGTCTTTGCGAATTGTAGTCGTTACAAAGGTGGGCGAAGCGTAGATGTTGAATGCAGTGAATCCGTTGACCGAAGCCAATACTGCAGCCTCCGAAAGAGTTTATTTAGTGCAATTCACCCTATACTGTTCTCGCTGAGCGTAATCATGTATTGACACTAGCCCAAGGTCATTTGCCACACATTTGCACCAAACATTCACGGACTTTGAATCAAAATTCCTCCTGGATTACTACTGCCCCCCCCCCCCCCGTATGCAGGAGCCCAACTGCTTGATACCATACCATTGTATCGGCATCGTATTCGCATGTGGCAGCGCAAATAATCCAGAACAATGGTCATGTTCTTCCACATTTACTGTCACGGAGGAGTCCCATTGTCACTAATAGACAAGGGGACATTTTTGAGGAAAAAATGTGAAAATAACAGCCAGAATCATGCAGAATGTTCATACTCGCACAGTCGATTGCGTACTTTCAGATAATGGCAGAACCTCCAATATGGACATGAAAAGGAAATAATAAGGGTATTTTTGTATGGAAGAAGAACATCTGGCACGCGTACATCAGGTGCAAAGGTAGTGCATGTGCTACCTTATCTGCTTATCCAGTGTTATTTCTAGAGAGGAAATCAAAACTGACAACTCACAACTGAAAGGCGTGAAAAACTGTAGCCCCACCTAAATCACGCAGTCCCCCATAAGAATTCAAATATTACGATCTGGTGATATTATAGCATTCAGTTTTCCGCAGAAACACAGTGTGCCTGTGGAGCGCAAATTAATCCAGTTCCATCGAATCAGTTAATGACATGTGTATTCCTCACAGTAGGCTCTTAGGACGGACCCATCAGTTACTTGGAAGGAACTCGGGCCTGCAAGTGGGATCGTGTCCCGAGAAGCAGGTGCAATGGTTTTCGGAGTCGGAAATTGAGGCGGGAGAGGAGGAGGGGGGGGGGGGGGAGGGTTTACAGTGAAGATAGGTGTGCCTGATCATGGTGTCAGGTTTATGCCGCGCCCTCCCCCCCACTCCCCCCCCCCCCCTCCCCCCCCGTAGCATGATTTCATACTTTTCTAGTATTTCATTTCGCAAAACGATCCCTAGATTCCTTTTCCATTGCCTAGTACGCTGATTGCTATGCTTTCAGATTGGAGCAACATCGATGGCGGATTTTTCGTTATGCAGTGATATTGCGAAATATGGCGAACTTAGCATGATTGAATTTTCAGGGATACCGATGAGATCATGCAAATTTGGGAATTTGCCATCTTGTTTGTTATTATCCATTAGCTTGGATCTAAGTGTTATTGAGCTCAAAATCTATATCATCTTCACTTCAGTTTACATTTTTTTGCAGGAAATCAACATTCCACGTGTGGCCTACCGGTCTTCATTGGTGGGGATTGGAATGGTGGAAGGACTTAGAAAGAGAAAATAACTTCTGAATTCACCTTCGAACGAGACCACCTAAAACCACCACAGAGTAAAATCTTCGAGAAACCTATAAACATAGCCTAACTAGTGTCGAATTGAACATAATGATCTTTTCATGGACTGTTTGTGTTTCAGCTACAACTATCGATTGAAGGACAATCTGCGGGCTGGAATTATGGAGAAAAACTAATATGCTCAATCCAACCCGAAGTTCATCCGACTTTCTGTTAAAGACAGGGGGCGTGCCCCCTGTGAAGAATTAAAGTCGGTCTATTGGGCGAACAATACAGGTCTGTCTCCGCCTCGGAAGTGGTGAAAAATTAATTGATTTATGCATGACCGTAGTATTTTCTGTTCCGTCGAAATAGGGGCGTCGCAAAAAACTATAAAGACCGACGGAAAAATAGAATAGCGCATTCGTATTAATAAAGTGTGTGTTCGGTGACCATTATTTCAGCAGCTGGAAACAGAGTCTGTGTCACAAGAAGGCTCTGTTCACAGAAGGCTCTGTTGACGTACGTAGCTACTTCAGCTTTTAAATGCCGAATAAATAAAATTTGGCCTTATTGTCAATAGCTACAAGCTGCAAATATCGGGAATGGCTGGAGTGATACCGGTATGACAGATTGTGGTGTTAATGTTAATGTGTCGAGTCCACAGACTTCAGTTTGACACATTGCGCATACGATGTGCATTCTGGAATTCAAGAGTTAATTAAAAAAAATGAAACTTGTTTCCACCTCACATTGAAACCTACCCGTGAACTACATTCGAAAAACCGACGTACAATACAGGGGCGGCGCCAGCGGGAGCAGTGCCCTTCCCCCCCCCCCTTAGTAATAAAGAATAAATAAAAATTAGGTGCGTTGCGCACGTCCGAGAAGTGCAGGAAATTGATTTAACTGTCTGACTATGGTGGACTGTGTGCCAAGTTTCAGCCCCATCGGACAATTATTAAATATCGGTATCAGCTCTGGGCTATGCAAGACCATGATGTGAAGGCCAAATGTTGGCCGAAAATGAATTAGTGTTATGGTAAATTCATGTAAGGAAATAGTACTATATAGCATGGTCGTCAATCCTGGGGTGGGGGGGGGGGGAGGGGCGGGGGGACCACGTCCCCCCGTCCCCATTTCGATGGGTGAGGGAAACAATATCAAGGCCACCAGTTTTGGCGTACCTATATGTTGGGGGACATGAGGTCCGCATGACATTGCCTCTGGTTGTGATTATCCTCCATTTAGGCGCGGGAAATGAAGCATTTAGGCAATAGCAGATGATGAGCCAATTGAGGGTCCTTTAAAACGCTCAATTTTCCATCGAATGCCCGAGATTAGTGCAAAAATTTTCGCGCGCTCCGCGCGCATTTGCCTAGGTGTACAATTAGGTTTCGAATTTTTTCGAATTTTTACGAAAATGTTTCTGCCACGATGGCGTATTCACGTTTGTCACTTCTGAAATCAATCCTTCATTCATTTTCGTATTTAGAAAATTGGCATAGGCCATCGCAGATCAACTATTTACAAGGCCTCAATCAAGTTCACAACATTTAACAGTAGCTAATTGCATAGGGATCCTACAAAATTAGCGGCCCATTGACTCAGAGTCAGACTTCCACGCTAAATTGACTTCCTGAGATGAGCTGCTAAGCCCAGGATAAGTTCACTTCCAATTCACTGTACCTTGACCGCTTAGAATTTGCTATGGTCGCCTTTTTTGCGCGCGCGCTCCGCGAGCGGTTGTGTTTTTCTTCGTTTGCAATGCCATTTGGAGCATGAGTTTTGTCACCCGTTTCCTGAAGAATATATGTATTCTTCAAAAAGTTCAAAAACTGAAATCAATAACTGACTCGATCAAAACAACATATGATTTTAGATTGATGGCATTATCTTCGAACGATTCACCTGTAGTTATAGCCTACTCCCAGAGATGTAGTCGAGACCGGATAGCCCGAGACAAGCTACATTTTGAATCTATACTCTGTAGATATGGCGGTCTCGGTCCGAAGGCGAGACCAGAGAAGTTATTCGAGAATAGTTCGAGACCGAGGACAGGTCTCGATCTCGACAAATCCCTGCCTACTCCATCTGAACAGCTTTTCACCAGTTCACTACGTTTCCAAACTTGATTAACTAATAACATATTAAGACATCTTTGAATTGAAGAAATTAAGAAAGTTATAACCCCAACATAACAATCGGCAATGCGCCGAATCAATAAGGTGGCGTCATTCTAGCCGTCCGTTGGCAACTGCAGAGCCTGAATATTGGTGTGTCTAACAGTCATCGTTATGGCTTGACGTATGTCAACTGCTCAAAAGTTTGGCCAATAAAGTCGAATTTCTAAAGAATATAGTTTCTTTAATGCCAACCAATTACGTACCGTCCGTGTTACTTGGCCTGAAACCAATTCATCAGAAAGGGGTTCGACCAAGGGCGTAGGAATCGGTGGGGTGCTGCCCCTCCCCCCAGTGATAATGTGGGGCGGAGGGTACCAGACCCCCCCCCCCCCCCACGCCCACTTCTCGATGTGAAAACCCTTTATCGTATTTTTAATGTGCACAAATTTTGCAATAATAATACTTCTTTTGTAAATAACAACCTATTTACAAACGACGCCGTGGTTGGCGTCGGTAATGTAGAGCAATCGATTGTGTATATTGTTATGATTAGGAATTAGGGTAGGAAATAGATTCACGTACAACCAATGCGGAAATAGCTTGGGTAAAAAATCTGCAAATTGACCCTAAAGCATTTTTTTTACAATAGACTCGTGCAATTTTATAATTCTACTTGGACTAAAATGTACGAATCGCGTCCTGGTTGTCAGCTTTTAAGGGTGGACACTACGACTATGAGGAGCTCTCCCGCCTCCAATCTTAGCACTCCAATTCGAACAAAAGAAGTTCTCCATGGTCCAAAATGAGCCGCCGGAATGGATATAAAAAAATTGGAAGAGCGAATATCTAGACAATGATTGATCAGAAATTTCAAACGACCAATGCGAAATTCGAAAAGATGCCGACGAGATAATTTTGTGATATTAAATGTACAAAATTGGCACAAGTTTTAGGCGCGCTTCGTCACGCAATATCCCCAGTGTATTTTTAACCGTACGGTTTCCGTCATCTGTGAATCTCAATGGAAAACTTTTATGATTTTCGGGCGATTTTTCAAAGATTTACGGTCGAAGAACGGAACGTGGCAAAAAATGCATGACGTGGGTCATCTAGTACGGACTGACTGGTTGGATCTTTGACGGTCCCTGAGAAAGTGAGATTATCGCCAGCTTACAACGAGGGGCACTCACTGCCCATGTGGGCAGCCGCACATTTTTTGCAGAAAAAAACATCACAACAGATTCAGAGCAACAATAAACTGCACATCTAAAGGACATGTAAAATCAAAATTCGGGGCCAAAATGCCAAACATTCGTGAAACTTTTGGCAGCGAAAAGGCCAATGGTGACAAAAACAAGCATGGCCGAATCTCTTTCGAATCCTCTGCTGCCTGGCCAAAGTTATGATAAAATATCCGACAAACATGCAAATTTTTTTCCGCGCGGTACCAGTCTTCCGGGCAAGTTTTGTCGGTCCCTAAATAGGCAGGTCCCCGTTTGCCTATTTTGGCGGTCCGCTGTAGGTCAAATCACACCAACTCCCAAAGAAGCCAGCCTCCCTTACTGCGCCTGGAGCTCAGACAATTTGGGCAGAAAAAAAATCAAGAGATCATTCCTGAGCAAGCAAGTCGCATCTAAGGACGTGAAAATACAATATTATTCCTGGTACAAAGTGAGTGTTATGGGAAGTGTCCCAATATGCAGAGAACTGCATCTAAGGAAGGCAACCTGAAAATGCAAAACTTTTCTAAAGTGAGAGGAGGGGGATTCGGCGGTCCTCCGAAAAGTGAGATTTAAACTCACTAATCTTACTACCTTTCGATGCGATTTGACCAGAGAAAGGCACAAGATTCAGAGCAGCAAGTCGCATCTACTAAGGAAATGGGAATGCGAAATATTCTATTTCTGGAATGAAATCATGTTTTGGGCTGCTAATATAGGCACCAAATTGCATCTATGGCCAGTGGAAAATATTGGAAGGGGGATAAGAGGAACTCCCCGCCACCCAAAATTACGTTCATCAAATCCGCTTGCAATATCGGCGGAAAGCGTTCATATCGTCGGAAGCAACATTAACACGCTTTGCTCTATTTTTAGTCCTTTTCGGTTGACGGCGCGGACGCCCATGATTGTATGAATGACTTTATAAACCGTGGTGGACATGTTTTGCTTGACCCCCAACGAGTTTCCTTGTCTAGTTGTGGCATTACATACTTTGCATTTCGCCTTAACTGTACCTCAGCAACCGTATAATACTACTAGCCGCTTTTTAAAATTGTTCCCCCTCTTTAAACTTTCAAACACAACCTTAAAAGTATCGTACCAAGAAGGGTAATATTTTCCTGAGATCGGGTCAACGTTCCTGCTCAATATAGTCAACATACGTCCAGGTGGCATAGGAAACCAACTTAGGTAAAACATCAGCACCGGCCATCCGGGTCATGCATAGGCTAATCAAAAGTTAATTGAGATCGACTCGATACTCGAGTAGTGTCAAGTGCTTCGGGCGGGAATAGAGAAAATACGAGCAGGTGAAGCGAAACTGAAATGTTCACCCCACATTGCACATGAACTTCACGAAATTCAGGCACTTTTTTGGGTTTTGGTAATTTTAATTTAATAGTATGACAAACCCACACCATTCCAATACACTGACCTCACTAAATACCATGGCCCTGGCCGGCCGCGCACTGCACACCCGTAATAGGTCAAGAAAGACCCTATAAACTATTCCAGCCCCCCCCCACGAGCCCCCCGGGAGCCCCCCCCCCAAAATTAAAAAAAACAGCCCCCCCCCACCCCCCCCCCCCCTCAACGCCGTCCCGAAACAAATCAAGCTATGGCCCGCTGATTCAACTTTCGTGTAACGAAAGTACCTTTTCCTGCAATCTGAGTTACCCATTTTCCTTCAAAATCCCTCAATGAATATCTGCGCCAGGGTACCCAACGTAAACTGGGTTCTTGGTTTCTTGGTATTATTTGTTTGTAGTCACTTGCTGACATTTTCTTTCACAACAAAGCCCCCCATATAAAGAGGTCGTAGATGCGTGGCACTTCTTCAACATTTTCCTTTCACTGGAATTGCACACTTAGATGTTTGCAATTAGGCATACGGCAAGTGCAATTTCGGCGATCTGGGAGGATAACAGCCAAATTTTCCTCGGTACGCTACGCGCCAACCAATGGTGGCGCTTTCGCTTATATGGGTGTATCGCATTCCGCTTCGCGCCCCCCTCCCCCACGTTTCTGAATGGATTGACGCCCATGATTGTCTATGTTTTTCCTCTATTTCCCCAGTGTACAGCTGCATTGGTTTTTTTTTTTTGACGACTGCGCTCTATAAGCATGCTTTATAATTATTATTTTCGCGAATGGCTTCTCGCAATGCATTGTGGTCGAGCTCATGGGCAAAGTATGCAATCCTCCTATGGAAGGCTAAATAGGAATTCCAGCGGATAAAATTGGTTTTTTCTGGCGAGAAATCGTCCACTTTATTCAGATTTGCCACGATAAAGATGTAAAAGAATTTCGGGAACAACATCAAATTTTGAGATAATTTGCAACGAGATGATGAGAGATAATTGGAATTACCAAGTTTTGCCAATACATGCTAACACGAAACCTACCCCTGAGGTATTCCAGCATAGCATCAAACTTATCCCACAGTGCAACGCCGCAACATGCTATTGCGAAAAGGTCTATGAATGCCACACTGGTTAAACTATAAATGTGTAGGCGGGTAATCTGCCCACGTGTATATCCCTTTATATGCTTTTGAGCAATCATTGGGGAGAGTATCTAACCCCCCCATAAAGACCCCCATTTTGGTCGAAACTGAGATCAACTTCATCCCCAAGTTTGGTTATAATCCATGAAAGTCAATAGACACATGATTTATGCAATTTTGCCAAGTGGCCTTTGAAATGACTTTAAAAAACAAATGTAGGCAACGTTTCTTTCAAATCTACAAAGCTTGGCAATCGCAAAAAAATCGCAAATTTGACCTCCGATGACCTTGAAATGACCACCCACATTTTTTTTGGGATCAACGATCGTCAACGTACCCATAAGTTTCGTTCCAAATCTTACAAGTTTGGAAAATCGCATAAATTCCGCAATTTGACCTTCGATGGACCTTGAACTGACCTCCCCAATTTTACCGGGATCAACTATAGTCCCTACCCACCAAGTTTTCGTTCACCTACTCTAACATTTCGCGTAAATTATGCAAATTAGGCGTCCCCCCGCATTGCAGGGGTGATGCCCACTTTCCGACTCATCGAGATTTCATCACTAGGGGGGACGTGTTCTAAGTTTCAGATCAATCGATGAAGCGTTAAGAGTTATTGCGCTAACGCCTGAAGTTTCCAGCGGCGGCAAGCCTGGGACGGCGGCGGCTACACACCCAAACCATAATATCCCTGGACACTTCCAGTGTCGCACGGTATATTATATTAATACGCCTACTTCACTCTATCCGCACAACTATAGTCCCTTAGCTCTCTGCACCCTCTTCAATTCTAACAACAGAACGGTATCAATTCTGCGACAGACACTGGTCCCACCTCATCTCACGTGAATCTGCGATTTTTTTACATGCGTACTGGACCCACATATGCAACAATGGAGTCCTACCCTAAAACGGATATGGATATTGAAGGCAACGAACGTGCGGAACTCATTTCATCGATCGATTTAGGCAGGAAGGAATGAAAACTTGTAGCAGATTTTAATCGTGGTTACTCATCACCAAATTACTGTCTGGTAGGCTTTAGAGTTGTACTGGTCAATGCCATGGTCACTCGTCAAAGTTGTGGAGCTTACCATCTATACCTTGAGTGCTGTTCTAAATGTATGCAGATAGAAGTAGCTCGTTATCTGAGGTAACGTCAAATCAGTGATATTGTGGAACACCAGAAAAAGTGATTTATGCTGCATTAGATTTTTCCTCAAATGAAGTGAGGGACATCGGTAATCACACAATGCCCATGAGGTCTGATCCTAGCTACTCCACATTTTTGCAGTTTCTGAAATGGACTGGGAGGTGGATTCCCACAGCAGAATTCTATAAAAGTTCCTCACCTGTTCATTCGTGCAATATCGTTTTTTTAATTTTATCGCTTTATAGGGGTCTATTTGTTACAAAAAAACACATCATTTTGGGTCTATGGGGGTCAACAGATTCATTTCAAGAAAACTTTGTCTCTCCACGCTGTACATTCAATGTTGATTAGGAGGGTCATTCTCCCAAATACCCCAAAACCACGGGTTCTCAGCAGGCGGTCCCAACATTCCAATCTTCCCAGTGTTTACCGGAGCGAGCTTAAATTTGCGGTTTCTTTAGGTCAGGCGATCGGCCCGCCGAAAGGTCCCGTCTTTCATTTACCACTATTCTGTGTTGGCAAAACCTGTGATCGCACATTCGTCCAATCCCTACATATATTACATATGTTTTCTTTGTTCACCTAGTACTAGCCTTCATCAAACATATATACATATTTTCCTTTTCCTCGCAGGGTTTGGGGATTTTCAGCCCCCCCAAGTGCAGACTGTTCCGGCGATATTGTTCGCACTGTTCCTGTTGGTACAACCTCCCTCACAGTATCCTGGACAGAGCCAACTGCGACAGATAATGCTGGACCATTCATAGCCAACTCGACAATTCGCCCTCCGTTTGAATTTCCACTCGGTGTCACGACTGTCACCTACACATTTGAAGATACACGAGAGCTTACTTCCACTTGTGAATTCGATGTAATAATTATGGCAGGGCGAACACTTTCCCGCTTATTGTTGAAGTTCCATCCAGCTTTTATTTCATATCCTCCTTCCCAGCTACAAAGCTACCCATATGTAGTAAGTATTGAGTGATATGAAAATTGCAATTGAGAAAAAGTCTGTTGAAACGAAAGTAGTAGGTCAAAATTTGTGATTTTGTGGAATAGGTCCCTGTGGCAAAACACATACATTTGTCTTGGCGGCCAGCCTTTTTGAAAAGTGGCGGACTGATCACCATTTTCTCCAAGAATAGAAATGATTCGAGTGCTGTAATTTTGACTGAAGTTCTTCTTGTAGATGAGTACCGAACGATGGCATTCATCTTCAAATCACAGATACCTATTTTCTGAGTATTTCAAAGGCTGGATGGAACTTCAACTATACTTTTTACCACTTGCCCTGTCTGATAACCATTAACAACCAGTTTTATTGATAATCGCTGTAGCATGCTTTTATGCAGTACTAGTGAACAAGGGGTTTGTTGGTGATTTAGAACTCCTAAAAATAAACCAGAAAGTTCTTTAGTTATGGAAACATCAGGGAAGAAAAGAAAGTAATCTCATGGCAGGCCTAAGAGTATTAAAGTGAGTGAACCTCCGAAAAATAATTCTATTCATTGTTTGAATCCTGATATATGTGGCCCAGGAACAGTTTGTGCCATCAGCAAATTTATCCATGAGGGTGTTTTGACTTTCATTCTGTGAAAAGCAAGTATAACTTTGGTGAGAGAGGCTAGTCAATGGGAGTGTCAGCGTTCAATTTGAGAGTAATGTCAATGAGTGTGTCTGAGTAGATGATATGTTTCCCCAAATTTGGACGAGTCAGTTTGAAACGAAAATACCCAGTGAAAAAAAACAGTATCAAAATGATGCAGGCAGCTCCAATTCATTAAGTAAATCACTGTGCAGGATAGAGGGAATAATAGTGTTGAAGGAGTTGGCTCTAATTAACAAAAGCGTTTTCGACATTCGATGTTGTAGAATTTCATGGACGTTAATGAAGCATGCAGCTTCAACATTTTGTTTGCGCATGAGAGCAATTATATGGGCACACCCGTCCAGGGGGAAGTTTTACCAGCGGTAGAGTCCCAGCCACGTTCCAAGCACAAATTTCTGAACTGGCCAACGATTCCATTGTCATTGGGGCATCAGGCTGTGCTTTTATTTAGAGCAGGGACGATGGTGGCCATTTTCAAGCATGAAGGAATCTCACTACATCTCAGCCATCAGGTCAGTTCTGTGATCACGAACGTTGGATGAATTCATGTGGGTTGCTTTAGCTACGAAATACATTCCAGTCAGTCCTATCAAAACAGTTGCTCAACTCTTCGACGGATGATTGAGGCCCATATTGTTATCCTTCTTTCAAGTGGTTTTGATCGCTCAAGTTCCTGCTTATAGGCCAGGATTAGGAACACAGCGGAGTGAGCGGATATTCCAACTTCTGAGCGTTCAGTGAGTAGATTAGTAGACTCTCCACCCATTTGTAGTTACAAATTTCTCCATTGCAGTCCGGCATAAAAGCAAAAGTTCAGTTGGCATCCCCCTGTAGTCTTCCCATCTCATAAAATTTTCACCACAAATATCAGGCCAAACAGTTATTATGGACGCCACAAGCTATTCCCTGGCAGAACTCTGATGTCAGAAAATCATATGAACTTGATTAGTCCAGGATGATCGAGATAACTGGGTTTAACAGGCTGTAGCTCGCATTAAGTGTGGCAAGGCCGCTGGTCCATCAGGTGTGACCGCAGAGATGCTGAAGGCATCGGTGATATAGTTATCTTATAAAAACAATAGTGAGGCAGGGCAAAGTCCCCATTGACTGGGAACTTAGCTATAACATCAACTGTTACAAGGGTAAAGGTGATGCTTGGAAGACGGTAACTACAGAGGTTTGAAAACTGCTGATCATGTCATGAAAGTTACAGATAGAGTGCTTGATAAACGGATTAGAGACAGGGGACATGCAGTTTGCTTCATGCCAGGTTGAGGTACTATTGACGCTAAGTTGTATTTTGCGTTCATTGACCTGGAAAAAGCTTTTGGCAGGGTCCCACGGAAGGTGATTTGGTGAGCAAATGCATAGATTAGGTGTTGATCATCATGGTTTTTGAAGCTTTGTCCAGTGAATTTAGAGTTGGTTGCCCATGGGAGATTCTGTACGCAGATGATCTTGTGCTGATCGCTGAGAGTATGGAGGAGGTAGCTGTGAAATTTGAGAGATGGAAGGATGGCTTAGAGAGTAAAGGACTTAGGGTTAACATGGAGAAGACTAAAGTTATGGTCAGCAGTCCTGATGGTGCCCCCAGTTGTTAGCTATGGCAATTGGCCCTGTTCTATTTGTGGTAAGGGTGTTTGGCAGAAATTCTATTTTCTGCAAACATTGCAAACGCTGGGTGCATAAGCGGTGCAGCGGTGTCATGGCAGTTTTGGAATCTGTTTTATATTTTAAGTGTAAAATCTTTACAGGTGAAGTTTAGAGTATTTTTAAAGCAGCCAGAGTCATTGGTTATAGGTGAGGATACCCTGGAGTCAGTTGTATCAGTTGGTTATTTAGGTGCTATGCTTAGTGCTGCAGGTTGGGCAGGGTTCAGTTCAGTGGCTAGAATTAGAAGTGGTTGGAAGAAGTTTAGAGAGCTTTTGGCTTTGCCCACGTCTCAGTGTGTCTCTCCCAAACAAAAAATCATATGGAAGGGAGGATTTCGAGGCTTGTGTCAGGATTGTCGAGACTTGGGCAGAAAAACAGACAACTTGATAAGACTGGACAGAAATGATATGAGAATGATCAGATGGATGTGCGGCGTGACCTTGAAGGACAGGAAGCCTCCTGATTAGGCTGATAGATTGTTTGGGTCTTGCTAGAGTGTGTCCAGATCGAGAGGAGGTGGTTTGGCTATGTCAAACGAATGCAGGATGATAACTGGGGAAAGAATTCTGGAGATTAAGTGACGGCCGGCGTGGCGGAGGTACGCCCCGGAAGACCTGGGATGAGGTTATTCGTAGTGATCTTGCAGCAGTAGGTAGAGACCGTGCTCTTCGCCACAGAATAGGGTAGATGGAAGCGGGCTTGCCATCGGAGACCCCCGTCTAACCCATGCCAGCATGGAACATGACGTTAACTGTCTATGATGATGATGATGATGATGATCAGTCTCACATGGTCTTACCATCAGGCTGCAAGAGGAACCTATCTCCACGGTAAAGAATGTGGTCAACAGCAGTTCAGAGCAGTCCAGACATTTACTAAGCCTCTTGGAATTTCGTTCGAGTGTTCATATCATAAAATGTTCATGGCAATTAGGACAGTTACAACTTTCACAATGTGACAATATTTATGTTCATGTGACACAAGAATAGTTTGTGATTTAAAAAAACAGAAAAACAGCACAGTTCGAACTGAGATTAAGTTTTCTACTCTGATAGACCAAAGGAACCTAATCATTACATCTGGATGCAGGATGAGAGAAGTCTTGAAAGGCTGATCCTGATGTTGAAATGTCAACTTCTGCTTATTGGCATCACTGCAGTAATCTGCTGCAGTTGGTTATTGTGGTACTTCCAACTCTGCAATCGATAGAAGTTGAACCAGCCAGCCATGTTTTCGTTCCTGTATTTATGTAGCTACTAGATATTATGTTATTTTCAAGGGTAGTGGTTTCCTTGATAATTTCTTTAAAAGTTTCCAGGATATTTTGAAACTGCAACATTAGTCAGAAGAATGCGCAAACAGCCGATTTTGTGACCGCTTTACAACTTTTCGTTTACTTTCACATTCCCATAGGTGCGGACAACCAGGCACCAGTTATTGCTGTCCTGGTGGCCAGACCATCACAGCGAGCCCAGGGCAGACGACGGTGTTTGTGAGTTTGGCGGCCGTGACGTCATAAAAAGATACTCATGGCAAGAGCCTACGCTGATTTCCTCGAAGCCAGCCGGTTGATGGCCTCACAGGTGCCTTCTTCCCTGTTGGACAAGTGACTGACGTTTGCTACTATACAGCACCAGCAGGGAATCAGGCAACCTTAACTTTCTGTCACGATAAATTGAATGAAAGTTCAGGCTGTTTGGATTAAACGAACTTGATTGTGGCAAACTTTTTTTTTCTGGGATCCATCGACTTTGCTTGAAATCCCTAAATTAGTACTCAATGTTGTACAGGTATTTGTGTGTGTGTGGGTAATTTGTGAGTTGCATTATGCGGCTTTACATGTATGATAGGGGCATGGGATTTCATGCACTATTAGGCTTATTTTCACTGCATTTTTTAAGAGAGCCATAAATCAATTCTAACCATGTCTGATCTTTTTATCACCTCTTGGTTTTTCCTTAAAATTGTGTTTAGCGAACACTAATGTTCCCCATAGAATTTAGAAGTGGGAACAGTGGACTTTGTGCATTGCAAAAACATTGTCAGAGGGATATGTATATTGGTACAGTTAAAGGCAAAGTCTTGCCAAATGAATACTCTTTTTGGTGTTATAATGTTAGAGAGAATAAAAAAATCATTCAAATATCATTGTGTTCCAGGTTTTATATCATGTTCGGTTGGGAAGAAATGGCTTTCTCACATTTAATATAATTTGGTGATTTTGTCAAACTGGCAACCTTTTTGTGATGTTATATCTACCAATTATAAGGGAAAAGTTAATAAGACAATAAGAACCTTTTTTCCTTGAAATTGGTAGATATGTCGTCATCAAATGTTGCCAATTTGCAAAATCGCCAACTTAGCGTGAAAATTTAATCTTTTAAAAATTGTAACTTTATAAAACCGAACATGCTATGAACATGAAACAAAGTTTTGATTTGGCATGATTTCGACTGCACCAATATATGACATTGATATTTTTGGCTGGCTTGCCTCTAAGGAGTGCAATTTATTTCAATCTCCACGCTTCCGCTCACCTGTTGACTGATTGGTACTTGTTCATTTATATTCCTCAAGCCCTCACTTCTCCGAGAACATGTAAGCGGAGGGCGATTCATCAAAGCACTTTTCAGCATGTAGCAAAAGTTAATAATGGAAGGATACAGAGTGTACCATTCACCTACTTCTAGCAATTTTCCTGAGCCTGATCAGTTGATGTTTATTCCTGAGTATCTTCTGAATGTATTCCAGCCCGACCATCCTGAGTACACATGCATAATGGAAACCAGTTATACAAAATCCTGACGTGCACAAAATCCTATGGTTGCATGAATTTGTTGCCCCCACTATAACGTGTATTGTACCTCAACCAAGACTGGATGCATGTAGGTTTGTCGGATTTCCATGAACCTTGCTGAATGTGGTCTGTCTTCAGTCCTGAGTAATATAAGAAGTGAAATGAGGTCATTGGAGGTTATTGAATGAGTCTAATCAGCATAATTTAGGCAAATAATAAAATTGTTGAATGTTAATGAAACTCTGTGGACATGGTCCACCTTTGGTTGAATATTGTATCTTATTTGCATAATTTATGCAAATTCTCCATTTATTACCCTGAAACATGGTAGACTGGCAGGTTATAGCTGCACATTATGGATTTTTTGGTGTTGTTATTTGTGTTGACTAGCAAAGTGCTCTCTTCCTACATCAGAATGGTTGAAACAACCTCAACACCTCAACTAAAATAATCGTTGATTGTGAAACAGGCATGACTATAGCGGTTTTTTAACCCATTTTTGGTGAAATTGGGAATTCAGTTTTGGCCAGTTTGAGCAAGTGGCGGGCTTAGATGGATACAAGTATACTTAATAGTTTCCATATTTAGTATGTTTCCTAATACTCCTATTGTTTTGTGATCAGGGTTTGAGGCCTAGATCATCACTCACCAAATGTCCAAGTCCGAGAACCTTGCAAAACATGAGTCCCTAAAGTTTGATCTGGAATTATTGTGTATATAGTTTTATAGAGTACAAGAACCTCATTGTGTTTGGTGGTACCAGTTGGAGATCAGCTTGGGGAAAAGATGGAAAAATTGTTGGTCTTTTGGCCTATTTTTTTAGTTGACAGGATAACTTTACCATCTTTTTTGCATTGTTGCCAAAGTATACTTTTTTGCTACCAAAGTTTTCAGACCAGTGAGCCTCTGGACCTTTAGTATGTAGCTTTTTGTTATGGGGGAGCAGAAGAATTCTTTTGTTTTGAGTGAAAACTGAGGGCTATTTTGGTTGACAAACTGGGAATTTTGACCAGGTCTGGAATGATGTAGTCCCTAAACATGACACTCTGTTAAACATTCCTACAGAGGTCTGTTGTTCATCTCTATACTCAGGGATGTAGCTACACTGGTGCAGCACTCAGACCAAATCTAGGTCATGTCAACCAGCACTGAAATAACAAATTCACCTTTGAGAAAACAGTCAAATACCATAATTGTAACCTGATGAGTGAAATGACTGCGAATGGTACCAATTTTAGGCCGAAACTTTGGCTAGCTACATCCCTGTCTATACTGATCAAAAGATCTTGCAGTTTGCTATATGGCATAATTTCTAACCAAACTGGGTCAGCAGCTCTTCCTAATTTCATCCCCTGCCTGTTTGATTCATAATCTGTCAACTGGAATGTGGATGATAGTACAGATGCAACACAGACCTGCAATCTTAGCTCCAGTTGAAATGCCATTTGCTGCTGACTACCAGCAACACACGCAGCTCTCATATCTGAAATTTCCAGGCTGTACAGACAAAAACGTGGAACACTCTACCAGTGTCCGGTAGGACCTCTCCATCATACCAGTTCTGAGTGACCTGAAAACCCGTCTGTTTCAATTTTATTTCTGTATTCTATGTTCATTTTAATGCTATCCATTTTGTATTCTTGTGAGCACCATGAACCTTTGGTGGATGGAAAGGCTAAATATGTCATATTCTTCGTCCTTATTACTACTAAAATTATGCTCATCAGATTTAAGGTATGCCACTATTCCATGGCACTCTGGCTATTAAAACATAATTTACAGAAACAGAAAAACCTGGAGGAGCCTTGAGGTGACAAATTTAGGCCTTTGTTTCACTTGATCAATTGTGCCCCATTGCTAACGATGGGTAGTATGAGCTACAGTATACCGCCCTTGGTAATCATGTTGTGTGATTGCTTCTTTGCAGCCTTCGTTGATAATGATCCACCTGTCTTGAGTTGCTCCACTGGCGACGTCACCACATTGGCCTCTGTGACGGGTGTGGCATTCTGGCAGGAGCCAACTGTCCTTGTGGAGCCGAGTGTGCCTGTACGGGTTGTTTCTAATTTCCAGCCAGGTGCGAGTTTCCAGATTGGATCCACTCAGGTGATCTATACCTTCACTGACGCTGCCAACAATGTCGCGACTTGTACATTCAATGTGGTCGTCTTGGGTAAGTACATTTTTCACAAAGGCAGTGAATGAGTGGAAGCGTAATAACTAATACTTTGTAGATTGTGCTTGCCACTGAAACACCCCTCCCCCTTCACTACAAAATTTACATTTTTTAACCCTGAACCTGAACCCACACGTGAATGGATGGATCGTAGAGATGGATAAAAGATGCATAAGAGATGCATGCGCATGACAGTGCTGGGTGACGTCTTAAGTTTCCATCAGATGGAAAGACAGATAGATATCGATTGCTAGATGGATCAATAGATATCGATCAATGACTATAAATCAATATATAGTTTTAGCTGTCTCGACTGTCAGATGCATAGATAGCTATCGATAGCTATCTATAGATAGGTGATAGATAGGTCCATTCCCCATTCATCCACAATTGATTCGTATTGCCACTCCTACATCCTTTGATTGATCATGATGACACTGATGAAATCGGCCACATTATAATAATAATAATAATATTGAAAATGCACAAATCCGCAAAAAGCGCTCATGGGGCACACAGAGCTCACAAAAAATAAAAACAATATAGCCTATGTACAAAATAAAAAAATGGCAGAGTTAAACATGTTTGAAGGCAATTCCTATGAGGTGTGTCTTCAGTCTTCAATCTTAATTTAAATTCGTCCAGTGAAGAACATGACCGTAGTTCCTCTTGGGAGTTTGTTCCACAGGGAAGGATCTAAGTGAAGGGTGTTAGAAAAATGGAGGTCAAAGGTCATCTAGGGAGCAATTTTGGCCATTTGGTGGGAATATGCAATTTCTTCTTCCTCCAGCAGTCCACATCGGATGATCAAGAAAGTTGGTCAGCGTTATTGGGGACCATTGCTACCTACAGAGTCATGCTGGGGTTGTTTGCCGAAATGGGGCATTTTGAGGGTCACATTATCAAGATTCCTCTCTTCTTCAACAGATTGAATTGGATGAACGTGATAGTCAGTCAGTATTATTATTGACCGATAGTAATATATTGGGTGTTCAGGAAATTTGTGTTTAAAGTAATCTAGGACCATTTAGGCCCTTTTGTTGAAGTGTCGCACAGCTTCTCTCTGCTGATAATGAAAGTTACTCCACATAGGTGGCTGTACTGTAGTTGCAATGGCCAAGGTCTTGGTCTTCACTCTATGGTTTCACTGCAATACAATGGATGTATGCATGGGTTTTTTGGGGTTTGTTTCTGGGGTCAGTAAGTCTGAAGCTCAATAAGACTGAAGTAGCCTATCCATTTTCACTCCAATTTTCGTACTGGTATGGAACTGTCCTGTATTAGGGTCGGTGGCTCAAGCATACCAGTTTTACTCCAGTTGAAGACCATGGCATGATCATTGATAGCTGTGAAGTTTCGGGGATTTGGATTGACACTACAAGTGACTGTCACCTGTCACAAGATGAGGATCCTGAAACGGGCTCAGAATGATGGCGATAAAGGTTAATCTAATCATCATAACAGTGTAAATATGATCCCTATCCACCTTGTAATATAAAATGCAACAATTAATATACCACAACTAAATGAATGTTTGATAATTATCATGAGCACTCCTGGGTATAGTGAAGGTCAACCTAAGCCTATGCCTCCCAAATGACCCCTAACCCAAGTTATATTGGAAATAATGATAAAGAATTTACTCACTGAACTCCGACGCGGCGTTTCCACATCACACACCTACCTGAATTAAAACCCCACTCAGGGTTCATCCTCTGCAAAATCTCAACATGTCCTCTTCTCATCACCTCCAGGCCCGATCATCTTATATTATTTGAGATTTGAATTTCAAAACTCAAATTATACGCTACTGAAACTTACCCTCACCCTGTAACAATCGAAGAAAATTCCTGACCTCCCTTGTGACATCACAATCCAAGTAGCACCCACACAATTGTGCAAATAATGAAGCCATGCTCTCCTTCCCATAACAACGCAACATTCTTCTGCCTGGTGAGCGGACCCCACACAGGAAGGATCACGCAATAGATTCGCTTACATAGCTGAACAACTGGCACGCATCACGCTAATACCATGTACAGATTCTGGACGAAAGAACTTGGAAAAGGGTAAAACTAGTCAATATTAATAGTCAGACTCAGTAATCTAAGTCTAGGCTAGGTCCAGCGGAACTGGACATAGGCCAAGCCCACAGCAGAACACACTGCAAAAGCCCAATGCTACAAATGGCAATAAATGTGCAAACAACACACAGACTTGACGCCAACAACCAAGGCATAGGCTAAGCTACTGTAATGATATACTGAAAATAAGCCAGCTGCCGATTGCACGAAAGATCTTAGATAAAATCTTGTTATGGCAGCCCCCTCCTGCCTACAGTCCATGGCTCTCATTAGCATGTTTTTCCAGCACATGTCAAAGTGCAATCGTTTGGTATTCATGAAATAGACTGCCTGTCAAGTTTTTGGATAAAAAATCCACTGAGCGATTGGTCCATGCTTTCGTTTTGTCTTGATTTTACTACAATAATTCACTTTCGTGTGAGTTGCCTACTACTGTTTTTCTCATCTTCAGTATTGACAAATTCTGCTGCGAAGCTTGTCACAGGTGCTCGGCATCACAAACATGTTAACCCTGCATGTTCATCATGATCTTCGCTAGGAGCATGTGCATGATCCTATAATTCATAAAATTTCACTCAGTGAATGGTGTGACCCCAGCATATTTATCAGAGCTAATATCTCCTTCAGCTGATAATGAACCTGCGCTGTTCTACCCATTAATGCTCAGACCTGCCCCTCGCCTGCTTTTATGCATTTATTTAGATAATGGTTTTGCTGTTAGCTGCTTCAAATTTATTTGTCCAAGTTTGTTGTTAATGTTGGCGCATGCAAACCCCGGGTATTTTGCGCCCTCTGAATTTAATAATTATATTATTCCAACCTCTTCCTTTGGATCCTCCTTATACTTGGTCGGTATTATCACTCAGAAGTTTTCAGAACTTTCCCGGTCAAAGTCTCCTGGGACATCTTGTCAATTGTTGAAATGCCTAATTATGCTCGTTCAAGCTGACACATCTTCTAGTCAATACAATAGGGTGTGGATCTGGTCATCCTGTTGTAGATGATAGGGGACCATCTGATCCACAGCACCAATGGTGCTCTTGTTTGTATTGAAAATGCCAGCAACTGCAACAAACAGCAACTGTTGGCTGTGGGGGGGGGGGGGTTGGGCATGGAGGCAACTTTCATGATAGTCTCCATACCTAACAGTTCATACCAAGAAAATTGTTAATTAATACTTTGGAACTCCCCCAATTTGCTCTGGCATCTGGGCCCCCCCCCCAACCGGCTTCCGAAATGTGGTCGCACCCTTGTCAATCAGGAATTGATGGTCGCACGTTCCCTATCTACATGAAAATGCATGACTGGGGGTTATTCCTAGCCATCCAGCATTAGTATCCAGCATTAGATTAATTTGCCTATATTAATTACAGTCAATGCTTGATGTTGGTTACGGTATAATAGAGCCTACCAGTGGCAAATTATAATATGGGTGTCGTAGATGCAAAGATAGCTATATTACAGTTGTTCCCCATTTGGGTAGATTTTTCAGCAGCTTTTTATGTTACTAAGCTTTGAGGGTCTGTACGTACTTCTCTTCTAAAAATTTTCTCTCATAGATAATACTAACCACCAGATCGTCAATTGCGCCCCCAGACCGCAATCACTGCAACCCTCGAGATTGGTCAGACTAGCAGGCATTTAATTTCCCGTCCATCAGGCGGTCGAACAACTCCGGTACTTTCAGGTCGCTGTGTCTGGCTCTCATCAGCCAGGGTCGGTCTTCGCGGAGGCAAACGTAGTGTAATAACAGGGCGACGGAGCATCTGGCAACACAGCAGTGTGCACCTTCACTGTCCTAATACTCCCAGCAGGTGAGATGAAATGGCTTACCTTTTTTATCTTGCCTTGACCAAACAATTCAGTGCCTCAAGAACTAATACGACAACTAGAGAAGAACTGGGTAACACAGCAGGCATCAATAAGAAAATTATGTCTATTGTCCCTTCTCCTCCCCGAGCCGCAATGTCTCACTATACACTCCTAAATGCATTCGGGCAGATTGTGGCCATTGGTTGGAGTTAAGGGCGTCTAGATTGCACTTTAGTAGATAGATCAGATAGATAGATAGATAGATAGAAAGATAGATAGATAGATAGATAGACAGACACAAGCAGACAGACAGACAGACAGACGACAGCAGACAGACAGACAGACCCAGATAGATAGATGAATAGACTGACAGAGGGTTGGGCCTGGCAGGCAGGCAGGCAGAAGAGTAGATAGATATAAATCGGGATGAAAATAGGCTCTCACGAATAGGAAAATACAAACACTGGAACTGCACACCTGAATAACAATAGGCAAGTATGAACACCTGAATATGAAACCTGGAAGGATCAAATATGAATAATGGACAAGAAAAGGATTAACCCAATAAATATGTTTTGAAACTTGGAACTATGAAACTATGTCACTAACAATGAAATGCCAATGAAATGATGCGCAATACATGCCCAACAGAACATGCCAACATGAACAACCAAATAAAACAAGCAATATTTATAGTGAAAATCTTCACAGCAAAGGGTACAACTTTCAGTAAGACTCTCACACCTCGAAAGGATGAAATCTAGTAGTCAACATCTGTCACGCTAACCATATATTGTAGCTATAGTCCTAGCTTTATGTGGCAATGAACCAGGCAATGAACATAGACGACTGCATGGCAACCCCACTGGAGCAGTCTTTTGTCATTGTTGACCTTCTCAATGTTTCTCTCTTCATTATCATATTTCCACTGTTGGTCTACTTCCCTGCGACTGGCAACCCGACTCTGTCGCCGATTTCCGCATCAATTCTGCTTATGCGCGCCATCATCTTTGGTTTATCCTTTACAGGCTTTGATCGACTCCCGTGGTGACTGTTGCCCCGGGCCCCAATATCCATCCCGTCCCTGCATTCCAGAACACTGTTCTTGTCTCTTGGTGTGGAGCCGACGGCCACGGACGATTGTGGCAACCCCCACCAGAACGATGAGCCCACACCCCCCACCTCCTTCCCGTGGCACAACACGTATCCTACACTTTCACAGACTCTGCAGGTCAAATATCCCCTTGTGCATTCTCAGTGACAATCACAGGTCACGTAGAATCTATCTCCATTTATTCAACCTTAACCCACATGGACTATACACTCACCCCCATGCCACATCGACTCCTGGCAAATACCTCAAATGCGGGTTTGGCCACCCATCGCCGCTCCTCTCTTTGCTATGCCCTAGCCTTTGTTATTGGCCATAAGCTCAACGTATCATGGGGTGGTGCTATATTCCCTGTGGGGTATTTTCATAAATCACAGATTCCTATTCTGTTTGGTGATTCAATCCTCCATTTCTTTCTTAAAAAAAGAACTTTGTCAATGAGATATACACAAGCTGTGATTGGACGAATACCCCCTCTCCCTCCCAGACAAATTGGCGGAAGAGTGGGCAGAAGCGGTATAGGTGATGCGTTGCATGCAAATATTTCCGGTTTGATCTCCAGCCATTGGGGTAATTCATACATATACCTAATCACTACTCTTTCACAAATACAATGACTCCATAAACTCCATGGCAATTTTCCCATTAACTCAATTCATTGACTCAATTTTCCTCCTAAAGTCCAGCGACTCGAGTCATGAAATTCATGAGCTTGTTGGCAGCACTGGTTTCAGCTTACCCTCCCTAGGTCTGTCACTCCCAGTTGCGATCCAAGCCCCGGACATTCTGTACTGGAGCTTCCTATGCGAGCAGGTCTGGTGGAACCGTTTGCTATCCCCGACAGCGCCCTGCACTGACAGTAGTGTTTATGTGTGGCTTGAATTGGGCGACAAGATTCGCAAATTAGCATTGGTTCCATTTTGCAACCTTCTCTCTAGTTGGACGAGCTTCACATTATAAGCTCTAGTTTCACTGTCCCTATGTATACTTCATGCTCATGGTTTCTGTCAGACATATCATTCAAATTTCCGACATATTATGTTGTTTCGTTCTTCTGTAATAGATATTCTGACTTTCACGCATATCTAACAGAGTAACACTCACT
This sequence comes from Sclerodactyla briareus, assembly GCA_026419785.1. Taxonomy (NCBI): domain Eukaryota; kingdom Metazoa; phylum Echinodermata; class Holothuroidea; order Dendrochirotida; family Sclerodactylidae; genus Sclerodactyla; species Sclerodactyla briareus. The sequence goes on from JAODTK010005688.1 coordinate 79,496, forward strand.
GACGATGTTTCCAGAATTTACAACTAGCCATACTATCATCAATCGGGCATATGGTAGAAAAATTTTTGCAGATAGAAGTAAATAAACTGAATGAGTTTCACAATGTTACACACAATAAGGCCCCCCTCAACTTTGATTTGTGGTCTCCCGATGTTACGTCCGGGGCAAAAATACCAGTCTAATGTCCTCCCCCAGTTAATATAAAGGCTCCATGATTGCAATGGCAAGGCTCAGTCTCACCTCCCTGGTTCTGCTGGTATATTGCAACTGGACTTTTTGGTTTCCATCTTGCTTTATTTGGATGCAATAAGTCCATCAGGCAATGGATGCATTTTCATGTTGCCTCATGTTTAAAGAAGCCCTGCCACAACAATTCATGTCATCCTTGGTTGAAATGCACCCCAAACGTTGTTCCCTTAATATTGGCAAAAAGAAACTTGGAATGGTCTAAAACAGGGCTGGTAGATTTTGTTTACCCCCTGGCATTTTGTCTCGCCTGAACCTTGTTCAGGAGAGACCTAGTGGTCACTTTGTCTGTGTGTCTGGGTGTCTGTCTGTCCGTCTGTCTGTCCCATCTGTTCGTATGTTGCGGTCGATATCTCATGAACTGGAAAGCATCATGCTGGGACCTTTTGTGGAGGTGCGCATTGAAGAGTTGAGTAATTTTTCATATTTAATGATTGGCCCCGAAGCTGGTACAAGATATCTCGTTGGTCGGTAGATGCATTGGTGATGCCGGTCGGAGTTATTTAACCACTATGACGAGTACAAGCGGATCTGATTAGATTCCTGTAAAATAATGCTTGCTTTAAGTAGGTACTAATTTGCATATTTCTGCGTATTTTTTTAAAATAAGAGAGATAAGTTAAGAGATAAGATAAGATAAGTTCGTTGGATTTTGACAATACTCGTGGAGATGGTTAATCTAAGTCCCAATGAAATTGTACAGTAGGGCAGGCACGCAACGGCATTTCATGTTACTATCGCATTTACCTAGTATAATTTGTATAATTTATCATATTTTACAAGTTGGTTGAATGCTCTTGAAACTTGGTGGAGATGGTTACACCTTTGATCCTGATTAAATTTAACAATAGTCAAAGTCCTTTTAAGGTCATTTAATGTGATTTATTGGCATAAATGATGCACTTTTTCGAAGTTTTGTCCGATGGCCAGTACAATTGGAATGAGTGCCTTTAGGGTGCTCGTAGAGATTTGTCATGGTAATTTGGGGGTTCAGTGATCACCAACCTCTGAAACAAGCAAAGGTCAAAGGGTCAAGTTTAAGAAAATGTGTGCTTACTTTGGGAGTTACAGGCCAAAGAACTAAAAACACAGCAATTTTGGGATATGTGATAGAGCTCTGTGTGCTACATAGACGAACCGACTCCGCCTCGATCTGACACCTGGTCTTCAGTTACAAGACGCCAAAGGTCGATTTTAGTACCTTTTGGGTGATAGCCTAGGCGTGTGTATCTGATTACATAATGCTTTTGGCTTAGGCTTCGGTGCATCACATCGAGGCAAGCATTCTTCATAAAACACATGTCATCAAAGGTCAATTAAGGTCACTCAAGGACCAAGAACGGCCAAATAATAACATTTCCGGCAACAGCCTCTAGTGACTGGGTGTATATGGCTCAGGAATTTGGGGACATGCCAGCATTATCAGGGTACATTTTCGTAAAACAGGAATATCTTCAAAGATCATTCGAGGTCACTTATGGACCAATAATGCCAGAAAATAAAATTTTCCGCAACAGCCTCTAAGACTGTGAATATGGCGAGTTTCGAGACAGTTGCTCATTTATGGCTGGGAATATTGCCATAAAAAAAACTGTTATGTTATCGAAGGCCACTCAATTATCCTAATTGTGAGAAGTATTGAACTGAGTAAAAAGCCCCTACAAAACTCCATACATTCTTGACACATATTATTACCCTCAGCGACCCATAAGAATGGTATAGTCCTAGCTCGTCATCTCTATTAATATAGGGCAGAACTATATCTATTTGACTTTTTTAACTCATTTCAACTTTCAACCCAATCATGTATATTATTCCATTCCATTACAAGTATTCCTATCTGTAACAGACTAGATTCATTTATTGTCTTATTCATATCAACTTCAATGGGCAATAGCCTGTTGACGAAATGTGGAGGAACCTGGTCTTAAACGAGTGTTGCACAGTTGGATAGCGTCAGCTTTCCACCCTGTAGGCCGGGGTTCGAATCCCGGTCGGGCATCATACCAAAGACTTTAAAAATGGACCTGTGCCTTCTCGCTTGGCGCTCAGCATGAGGGATAGGAACAGGGCAAAATGTGGGGTAGGCAATCTGTGACTTAGCTTGCCGTCGGCGTGCTAAGTACCCCTCCTTCACATTAAATACCCCAAAAGAGGCATCGCCTTGTTCCGTGTAACCTGGTGAAGGCTTTCGCCGCTGACCATTCGTGCGGTAATATCCAGGTCCGCACCCTTGCCGGGCCTCGTATAGGGTCAGGTCCTTTGTCCGGCAAGTGCTGAGTAAAAAAAAAAAAAAAAAAAAAAAAAAAAAAATTGATTGAGCAGCTGAGTTACAGTGGAATCCCCCCACTGTATATCACCTATATATAGGGTAGCCTAGTTAGATGGTTTATTCCACTCTAAACAGGGAATGCTGCAAGTAGCTGTGAGAGGGGTGGTGTGAACTCCCCTAGGGAGTTACTGGAAGTAGGTAGATGTTAAATGGACATACTCTTTGCTGATATATAGGAGAACCCTCATTAGTGATTTCTTGGTTATAATGGGAGGTACAGTAGTCGGAGTAGGTAGGATCATCAAGGGCACAACAGGTTGGGTGGGGGGGGACATGTCCCCCCCACTTTTTGACAATGCTCCCTTTGACTCTTAACATTTTCACATAAAACAGTAAAATTTTGCAAATGTGCCATATCCCCCCACCTTAAGAAGTGGTGACGCTCATGATCAATGCTAACGATCACATCGGTTGTTAGGTTTGCTTTGTTCCAAGGGGTGGTAGTTAAGATGGCGATGAATGTTAAATATTTAAGAGGATTGGGATCCTTACCTGCTAACACATTTACTCGATCACTTTGCTATTGTATTATTCATTTTTGATTCTTGGACAGAGTCCTAGAATCTAGGCAGTCATGCGTGCGTGCGAATGTATGTTGTGGTTAAGGAACGCCTACCTTGTAATCAGGCTAATTCCAACATGCCTGGTGGAATCAATTTCAACCTTGTGGGTGGGCTTCCCATGAAGTACAGACGCTATTTATTGTTGTATGAGCCGGGGGTCAACTTTTGGGCAAAAAGTGGACTTGTAAAATTCTGGTATTTTGGGCACTTTTACCTGTCATCAGGCAAAGTCCAACATGCCCTCGTGGGATCAAGTTTCAAACTGGTGCGTGTGCTTCGCATGATGATTACATGAACGCTATTTATTGTTGATGAGTAGGGGGTCAATTTGGGCAAAAGGTGGCAAAACTTGTGAATTCTGGTATTTTGGGCATTTTAACCTTGTAATCAGCTATGTCCCACATGACTGGTGGGATCAAGTTCAAACTTGGTGGGTGTGCTTCCCATGATGAGTACATGAACGCTATTTATTGTTGTATGAGTGGGCGGTCAACTTTGGGCAAAAGGTGGAAACCTGTAAAATTCTGGTATTTTGGGCACTCTCACCTTGTAATCAGGCAAAGTCCAACCTGCCTGGTGGGATCAAGTTCAAACTTGGTGGGTGTGCTTCCCATGATGAGTACATGAATGCTATTTATTGTTGTATGAGTAGGGGGTCAATTTTGGGCAAAAGGTGGAAACCTGTAAAATTCTGGTATTTTGGGCACTTTTACCTTGTAATCAGGCAAAGTCCAACCTGCCTGGTGGGATCAGGTTCAAACTTGGTGGGTGTGCTTCCCATGATGAGTACATGAAGCTATTTATTGTTGTATGAGTAGGGGGTCAATTTTGGGCAAAAAGTGGAAACTTGTAAAATTCTGGTATTTTGGGCACTTTTACCTTGTAATCAGGCAATGTCCAACATGGCTGGTGGGATCAAGTTCAAACTTGGTGGGTGTGCTTCCCATGGTGAGTACATGAACGCTATTTATTGTTGTATGAGTAGGGGGTCAATTTTGGGCAAAAAGTGGAAACTTGTAAAATTCTGGTATTTTGGGCACTTTTACCTTGTAATCAGGCAATGTCCAACATGGCTGGTGGGATCAAGTTCAAACTTGGTGGTGTGCTTCCCATGATGAGTACATGAACGCTATTTATTGTTGTATGAGTAGGGGGGGTCAATTTTGGGCAAAAGGTGGAAACCTGTAAAATTCTGGTATTTTGGGCACTTTTAACCTTGTAATCAGCTATGTCCAACATGCCTGGTGGGTTCAAGTTCAATCTTGGTGGGTGTGCTTCCCATGATAGTACATGACGCTATTTATTGTTGTATGAGTAGGGGGTCAATTTTGGGCAAAAGGTGGAAACCTGTAAAATTCTGGTATTTTGGGCACTTTTACCTTGTAATCAGGCAATGTCCAACATGGCTGGTGGAATCAAGTTCAAACTTGGTGGGTGTCTTCCCATGATGAGTACATGAACGCTATTTATTGTTGTATGAGTAGGGGGTCAATTTTGGGCAAAAAGTGGAAACCTGTAAAATTCTGGTATTTTGGGCACTTTTACCTTGTAATCAGGCAATGTCCAACATGGCTGGTGGGATCAACTTCAAACTTTGTGGGTGTGCTTCCCATGATGAGTACATGAACGCTATTTATTGTTGTACAACAGTTCAACAGTTCAAGTATCCATCATATACGCTTATAAAATTTGGGTATTTTTGGCAGACCTTTTACCGTCATAATCAGCTATTTCCACTGCCTGGCTGTCATGGAACATGCCTATTACATTATTGTATTGATCTCAGTTTAAGCATGAGAATGGTGTTGGGGAATTAGAACTTAAACACACCAGACTGTTTTGTCCTCGGATCACTAAGCCTTTTGCTTTCTGGTTTTCATTCCATCACCACTTATTTCATAATTAATGCGCTGTATAGAATTGTGTTATTATGAATATTTTACATTATTATTTACATAGACTGAGGACACTGGAGGTTCATTCAGTGGCCTATGGGCATGGCTCATTCCATATTTCAAAAGTTTGTTTGATTTTCATGACCTTTCAAGAATATTTCAGGATATTTGCAAGTGAGAAAATGGGTCAATGGAATTTCCGTTGGCTATTTGTCTCATTTAACATAATTTAGTCACATATCCACAAAACTCTTGTAAGTCCTTTAGGAGCAGACATTGTCAATAGTCAGTCCTAACGATTTTGAAATTGGGGCACTGAGTCGTGGGCTGTTTCGGTTAAATGCTAATACCGTGAAATCTTAGCAACATATGGAATGCCTTGTAATTGTTTTCATGGTGACTAAAATAAGAAATCACTGATCGCGCAACAGGCGAGACACTGGGTGATCGCCTTGTTCTGTAACCAATTACCTGACATTCATCCTCTAAAATGGGACACTAAGGAAACAAATCTCTGTGTGATCATTTCCTAGTTTGATAGCACTTCCCAGTACCTACCAACATAGCCACTAACCAGTGTTGGAGTCGAGTCCAGCCAATCCGAGTTCCGAGTTCAAACCGGTCTCACCATCCGCGTCCGGTCCAAGACCGAGTCCTCACCATCTCCGAGTCCGATTCGCAAGACCGAGTCCTCAACATCCGATTCCGAGTCATCCGAGTCCTTGTGTCGAGAGTCCTCCCGATCCGATTCGCACTATCATCTTACACCTTGGCATTTTAGAGCAAAATATATGGTATCAGGTTCAAAGAAGAAATTTATTGCGTTTAGTTGTTGCATCAATCCCCCCACAACAGGGTATATTGTAATGTTGCTATTCATCCTCAATTGGGCTGCCCCTTACCTGTTTTACAGTTTGATCCATCATTGGGCTAAGTTCATAAACAATAACCTGTAAATGCAAATTGCATCCTGGCAGTGCCAAAACTAACAAAATAATGCCCTAAACACTCATGTATATAACTCCACTGATCCCTACCTCTCACAGTTTTCAAACTCTAACGACCATAATAACTTTCCAGAAAGCAGTTAATATTATCACTTTGGAGTATTTTTCATTTCTTTCAGAACACCAACATATCCATTCTCTATGACATGCGTTCATTTTAGTCTCTCATAGGATTCCACTGCTATAGAGCCATTCCGACAGCGCAGTTAGTCATAAAATGTCTATTGCTATAACTTCAGATTTGAATTGATGGGAATTCTGGAGACATTGGCAACCAGACAGTACATCGCATTTCGGATTGCCAATGTCGATGTCAAATTTCTAATTTCTGCCTGCAGTATATCACCTAAGTTTCGGGATTCCCCTGTGGATTTTTTTCTGAGGCGGTCTTGAACTGGACTCGGCACCGATTTCCCCGAGTCCCAACACCGAGTCCCGAGTCCGAGTCATCAATGACGATTCCGATACCGAACCTTAAAATCGGTCTCGAGACCGAACCGGACCTTGAGTCCTCCAACACTGCCACTAACAACCCCCTATAAAATGGCCGCACAAATACCTGATGCACAACCTGTTCATAGTGCTGCTGGAGGAGTATCCATCGTACTGTTTTTACAGATTGGGGATCCACCCTGGGTTTGGCGGGCACAGTAAGAACACTCTGGAGAGAACGCTCAATGTTTTTCACATACATGATACAGCCCCCTCGGACATAAAGACCTGCGAACTGTTTTGTACCCCATATTATGGGACTACAAATATAGCAAGTATTTAGCATAATAGTGCCGGAAAAATTAATAAGAATAAATCATAACAAGTAGGCCCTTCCCCCTCCTGACTATCGTGAAGAAGGGATCAATAGTTGAGAAATGCTTTTGTTGAAGACACAATACGAATTGGTGTTGTCAACAAGTGGTGGTTTCTTTTAATAAAAAAATCTGAGCTTGTAAGAGCCCTGCCCCCCTCCAAGTTCCTTTCGATGGAAACTGGGGACTCACACTTCTACCCACCTCACACTCAACGAAACTTTCGAGAAAACAAGTGGTGCACAGGCTGTCCAAATAGGTTTTTCGTGCAATTTGTACAGTAAAATGTGGAAACATTATGTAGGCAACCTGGAATTTAGGGGGTCCAAATGACTCCTGAATTGCTCTCTGGCCTAAAGCCCGGCCCTGATTTAACATTGTGGTGTTGCACAGGCTCCTACCACCTTCCATAGTAATAGATAAGATAACTAACTGAATTCTTGTGTGATGTCCACCAAATTAGGACCTTATATGGGCGGTCCCGATGTATTAGTGTAGTGGGTCCAGAACTGCCCCCCTCCCCCTTCTGGTGGACCCCACTGGGAGGGCCATCTCAAAACACTGAAAGAACAGCTGATTTGCACCAGTAAGAAGAATACAGGGGAGGGTAAGTCATGATGCCTCTCCCCCCCCCCCCTCCCTCCCCACCCCCCCCTTACCAAGCGTGTGCTGCATCAGTACAGGCCGAGAACTGTGCTTGGTAAAGTCAAAAAAAGTGTAAAGTCACAACTTCAACAGGTCACAGAAAAACAGGGTTTTTTTTTTTTTTTTTATCAAAAAACAAAAAGACTCTGCCTTCCCCAGTCTGTCGGCCCCCAGATATCTACTGGGGGCAAAAAAAGGGGGGGTCAGGAGGTAATGAGGCGTCCACATTCCTGATTTGTTCATGCCTCTCGACTCCATCGATCACACGTTGAAAGGTCCTTGATGCTATTGGAGTTTATGATTCTGAAGATTACATTTTGTTTTTCATCTTTCGCGAGACGACAAAACCACCTGTGTTATCCAACGGCCCCATCCACATCCATCCATGCCGTGGTCCCGACCAGGCCAGTCTCATTATTCCAGTGATCTACAACGGAACCTACTGCCACGGATAATTCTCAGGGACAGGTCACTGTCCAGCGGAGCCATGAATCAGGCAGCTCTTCACCTTGGATCAACGCTCGTCACAATCCAGTTCACAGATCCCAGCAACAATCAAGCCACGTGTCAGTTCAATGTTGTCGTCAGTGGTAAGCTTGTTCTTCAAAAGGCAAATGGTCCATATTTTTGCACATTTGTAGCCTCCAGGAATCTATCAGCTGTATTTCTGTTAATAGGGTGCTTTTCGATTCCACACGGCGATGGCAATGGCACCGTATGACGGCAATATTAACCTACTGTGCATGCGACAATCTCACCAACTGCCGCACTACGTCAATCTACGACGGGAGTCACTCTCACGTTTTCAACGTTTTCCGCTACGACGTTAACTTGAACCCGGTGCGTGACATCATTCGCTGGCTAAACAATGGAATTCAGGAATTTTATGATCAATGCGCGATCGTGACACGCGCGCATTTACATCATGCAACTGGCACATTGACATGTGTTGGTTCCCACAACATGAAAAACATAACGTCATACGTTGCCGTCGCCGGTTCCCCGCAGAATCGAAGCTCCCTATTGCGGTGGTGGAGACGGTGAGCGGAGGATGTGTCTACTTTCACTCCTCAACCTCTCATACCACACCACAACCCCTCTCTATTTAGCCTATTAGTCCCATTCTGGCATATTCTACATCTCGTCAAACTGCCACCCCTCGTCTATCTATCGCCAGGAATTAGAGCTTCACAGTCGCTCCTTGGCGAGTTATGAATATTTGAACGATTTTGACACTAAAAAGTTTCCTACCTTCTCCTTTTAATTTTAACCAATGGATTTGCGTGGAACCATCACAAGAAGATTCCTCTAACAATTAGGATTGGGTATCTTCTCTTTCTTTCTAGAAATTACCGGGGTTTTTCTATTAGATGAGGTTTGAGTGCGGCAAGTTAATGTGAGCTAGGCCAGATATTAACACACACACAGTAACACGTTACAGTCGACGCGGGATCTTAGCATTATAACTTAGGTTTCAGCCTATTTTTATTTTTGGGGTCCCCCTATAGAGTTGTCGTCGCTCGATACACGAAAATCAGGTAGGTTTTTTAAGTATTCAGTAGGGATCTTTAATATGCATATGCTGAATTCTTGGTCGATTCAGGTCAAATTTTGCATGCCATGCACTTAATTATAAAACTCAGAGGACTCCGCTGTTTTCATGTGGACGTGGCACCACGTTTAGTGAAGTTTTTTGGAGAATTGATATTCTAGCCAAATTCTCTTTGAGAACACCAATACTTTGACGCCAGCCTCAGATGGAGGCAACTAATACTGTTATGTGGGTTTCCTATATGGGGGGAGGACATGACGACAACATGCCTAGCTTGCTTAGGATCATCCAAATCACAAAGGAATCTCTGAAACCGTGAGACATGGCAGGTTTGGATTGAATATGATCGATTAGATTTTTAGGAATAAGCGTAATTTATATTGGCCAGATGTCACTTTACCTTGTACACTGACATCTGCAATACACTAGCCTACTAGCTTTGTTACTGGAATCTGTATGTCACTTTAAGCACAAGAGGTTGGTCACCCCGCCATTCCTCACTGTCCTCCTCCGTCCATCATAACTCTTTAAAAAGTAATGGATTTGGCTTGAAATTGTGTCATAATGTTCCTTGTGTGATGCTCCAGTCAGCTTGTTCACAGATTTTAAGCATGTCCATATATGCTGTTGATAGTTGAAATAGTAACATCTGTTGAAAAGAGCATATACAGACCCCCAAACAGTCATTCCTTGATGGATTTTGACCAAACGTGGACCAATATGTTCATTGACCTTTATGACAACTTTGACCCTGTGAATGTTCGGATCAAAGGTCATCGAGGGGCAAAAATAGACACTTGAAAATTGCTTTTTGGCCCCCATTAGTAATTCTTCGTTGATGGATGTGAGCAAACTGGACACAATTTTCATTGCCCATGAGATGTTTGCCTGGGGAAAGGTCAAAGGTCTTCTTCAAAGGGTTCCCGGACAACTACACACGGACAATTCCCACCCGGGACAATTCCCACACAAACATGACCCTAACTTGACCCATAAACCTAATTGACCATAAAAAACATTCCGTTGAGGGGGAATTGTCCGGGTTTGGAAATTGTCTGGGGGGAATTGTCGGTCACGCTTTCAAAGGGGCATGATAGGCCAATAAATTTTGGAAAAAATATTTACAATGTATTCTCGCCAATCATTAGATTTTTTTTTTTTGAAACGTTCATGATGGTTCTTTGGGATTGTCTCTTCAGCATATAGTGCGCAGATTTTGGTGAAATCTATAGTGCCGTTAGAATGCAAACAGAACCTTCTGATGGAAAAAGCAAAACAGGCATTCTTTGAGGGATGGTTGCCCAAACTTGTTCATAAACTTCGGACATCTTGGAACCATGTGGAAGTCAAAGGGGGGGTTCATAGGTCATTAAAGGGGCACAATAGGCGACTGTGTGAGATTGCATTCTCCTCTCTCAATGGTCATTCCCATGGAGGTTGACCAAACTGAGATAACAATGTTTATTGACTGCAAGACATCTTTGGCTATTGTTTGTTTGAAACTGCCTCTGGCCTCATGGATTCGAGCATAATTAAAACATAATTGTACACCGTTTTGGGACATTTGTGTGGTTTGAATATGCACATTGGTGACTCTAGTTCCCCTGTAGTGTTCACAGTCGACATGTGCAGCTTGGTTCTTCAGCAAATACTGCAACAGCTGGTTGGAGCCAATAAAATGACATTCTTTGCCCCCAATAGGAGGGTGAGGCTATAAATGAGGATGCACTTACCCTGAAGCCTCTGGACGTAACCCTCCTACCCCCAAGGACAAATCTCTGGTACAACACGCTTTGTTTAACGTATATGCAGCACAATAGACGTGCGCAATATAGAGTTCATTCTTCTCTACTTTTCTCTTCAGTCTATTCCATACATGCACACAGCGCCCTCTCTGTTCTGCCCTTAGTCACATTGCTGACCAGTTCTGCCATTTATACCAAATTGGCCTTAATTTCCAAAGATCCCTTAGCTTATAGCAAACAAAGTGACCTCCATTCTCTAATTTTGTGGAGTAAGCTGAAGAACCTCCAAGCATTGAATCCTTGCCCGAGGATTTGGTATTCTTAACTGGTCACGATTGTAGAATGCTTGGATATGCTCAGGGTGGCTTTTCTGTTGTTGCGCAGTCAGGGTTAGCTGAGGGTTAGCAATCTAAGACATACGTATGTCCCGCTCGCTGTTTTAGGCTGGAACATCTTTTTTTTGAGGTCCACCCTTTCTGTGGGTTTAATGTTTTCTGTCAGCCTCTAACTTATCAGAGTACTGGCAGAGTATTTTCATGCCGTGTGTGTACCTTTTATTCAGGAAGTTTTGTGGGGGACTTTTCAAGCGTGTGTGTCATGTTTCTTGCAGAAGAAGATACCTTACCTTTCCTCTTGAGTCTTAGGCTTCAGAATGGAGGAACACATGCCGCTGAGGGCACAGAGAACTAGAACCTTTTTGGAGGAGGTCAGGGTTCACTATAATTGGTCGATCCAATCCTCTGCCTCCACGAATTACGTCCCGTCCAGTTGGCCAAAATTGGTAGCTCTGTGGCGGTTGTTGTATCGAATAGACAAACATGTGTCCAATTTTCCTTCATTTACAGTCATGACCAACATCCCCAGTGGATGAAAATGTCCAGGAAACAGTGGGTCGGCCAACGGCCAGGGACCAGCTCGGTAGTTAGATGGATCACTGATCGTGAGTGACAACTCGGGGGCCACTCCCACAGGTACTGGGGTCCACCAAAACTTCCAGGATTTCTTCACCCCTGGTACCAGCAGGACGGTCACGTATCGGACCAGGACGGCGAGATGGAACACAGTGGCACGTGTGTCAATTCACTGTCAACTGTCTGTTGAGTGCCTATTCTTCTTCTAGGTTTGAGTCCCATGGTGGCACCAGACCATTGGCTGGGGAAAATGGGGTATCAGGCTTAAGGGGCCAAGGACAGGGGGGTGGGGTGGAGGGGGGAGTGCCAACGGTTATATCCCCATATTTGGACAGTGGGTGTTTGTGGTCTCGCACGTCGTTTCGCAAGCAAAATCGAAATGGCTGATAGGTTCGGGTTGCCACGGGGGAGAACAAAGTGAGTCTAAGGATGATCTCCACAAGGGCTGTTCCCTTCACAATAACAACTAATTGGTACATGGTATTAAACAGCAGCTGAAGGTGAGGGACATTGCAATGAGTTCACATAGTCAATGTGAGCAGTAGTCCATGTCAATATACTTGGCAACTTTTTCGCCAAAAGGAGAGGTTTCTTTATTGCGACAAAAACCAGAAGTGAAACAATTGCCAAAGTGTCTCACTGATTGCTGTTCATTCTATTCTGGCACCTACACATTCCCAACACAGCAGTCATAATACCCCCCCCCCCCCCCCTTTCACACCCGTATTATGATACTAGCTACAGAAGAATCTGTCTCCACTGTTTGGTGCTCCACAAGTTGACTGGAATTGCCATATGCATTTGATACCGGGAATAATCATGTCAGAGTACTAAAAATGATATGGGGAGGGCCTACAGGTAATATTGTGGCCCTCTTCGGAAAAAGGCGCGATTTTGAGGACAAAAACGCATCGCACTTGGAAAAAAACGCAAAAAAAAAAAGCACGATCCTAATCGCAAAAGAACGCGATCGTATTTGTAAGAATTATCATGGCAAAACTGGCCGCCAATCAGGTCAATTGTTTGCTAAGCTCTGTATAAGAAACATGAAAGAACTAATACCTTTTAAGTTGTTCTATTTAGCAGAACAAATACTACCAACAACAATTACTGCTTGAAATTGGCCAATCCTTTGACTTATTCAACACCAATTCCGTTCGTTTTAGATTTTTTTTTTGGAAACCCCAAATTTACTAAAAGAGCGCAATATTCGCAAAAATCGCAATTTGCGCTGCAAAAACCGTGATCGCGCAATTTGTTCCCAAGTCCTAGGAAATATACTGATTCATTCATGCAGGAATAAATATCCTTGGCAACTCTAACAGGGTGTACCAAATCGTCTCCAATTTGGTCACTTGTGAAAGTGGAGATTTCATGCTATTCAAATCCCAGGACTCGACTGGGAGGTATCAGGAGGATGCAGTTCACTCGTTTTCAGGGTATATGCGACAAAAAACATCGACATGGCACTATGAATATCCAAGAGGCCTGCACCGCTGGCTGGCGGGCCCCCCGTGACCTGTAGACTCTGTCACCTGAAAGAGTACATGGTAACCAGCTCTACACTTCTGCTGTGGGCTGTAGACAGGTTTCAACGCTTGCTGCAGCCCCCGCGGTTGTTTCGTAGAATAAGCAAATCTACAGACGATTTGTTTGATTTTGATTCTACGCTCAGGAAGCAGTGACGGCTCAATCTAGGACCCGGCCCTGCCATGTTGGATGTGAATGAGCACCGGCGATAACTCACCCCTCTTCCTCCCCACTAGTGCTCCTCAGATGATATCGAGGCAGGGTTGTAACCAATCCCTATCGCTCCCGGGACTGCCATTCATGTCCCCATATGAAAAGATGATCAGCGAACTCTAAGACCCGACCACCTCTCTCAGAATCTGGAGGAATGGAAGTGATGATTCAACGTGACCTCTCACAGCGACTGTACGAAGACTTATTGTGAAGAGCCCTTAACAAACCCCAGTAAACCCCAGAAAGTCCAATGCAAGGGCATTTCGACAGTAACTTAAAGTGTAACCAATTACCCTCGCTCTTGCAAGTTGCAAGTACACAACAGCCACCTATGGAAAAATGTTCGGTGACTGCTGGATTCTGAACCCGGAATATTTTGCTTGTAAAGTTCACGGATACGACTCTACCATCTTCCCTTCCGCCCGATATGTCATCTAAGCAAACGATACGAACTCTAACCCTGCGACCTCAGTAAATGACTTCCGACCAAAGTATGGAATTAATTTTTCTTGTTTGATTTCAGTGCCTGTCGCAAGAACAACCCGCACTGTATTAGATTGCTCTGGGCCTCGATATCACCAGACAGGTTCCGTTCGGTCAGAGCGGACTCAACCTGCAGCTCCAACAGTGTAGGGCCACGGATGACTTGGCCCCCCCCCCATATTCGTTACTCAGACGCCTTCGTCAGGGTCGTTCTTCTCTCTTGGTGCCAAGAGTCACAACGGTTGACAGAGACCCCTGGCCGGTAACATCGGCTCGGATAGCTTCACTGTCACTATTGTACAGCAGGTGAAGGTTCATGTTAGAATACTCCTTCCATTTGTTGACACGGACTTTAAAAATTCCACCCCCACATCACCCCCTCCTAGGAAATACCCACTGACCCCTGCGGTAAAATGGCCCCCCGCTTTATTTCCAAATCTTTCAACTCAGGATGGCTAAGTGAAAAGGTCCTGTCCGTTGTACTCGCAAACATGCCATTTTTTGTTGCCAGGCCCTGCCCTGTGGAACAAGGTTCCAGTTTATTAATTCGCGAGTCTCCCACTCTGCAGATAATTCAACAGGCCATTGAAACCCACTTGTTTCCACTATGATTTTCTTCTATTTGTCAAGCGCTCAGAAACTTTGTATTAATTGGCTTTAAAAATGCTAGTTATGATTATCATTATTGATAGCCTAAACCTCAGATGTTTTTTGTCCAGATTTGTACTACTCTACTGCCTTCAAGAACAGTCTTGACCTTGTTTTTTCCCAAGGAATTGTGGGCGAATTCTTCAAGTTCTGTTCTTCTTCTCCTTGGGTTTTGTTGTTTCTCTGGCTTTTCTGAGTCTCGATCTTCCTGACCCTTCCCTACTAAACTGAGCTAGTATCATTTACTCCTGCCATTAGTTCACTTTTTCATACACTTTTGACATTATTCCTTTTTAATTTTATATCTTTTTAGCAATACTATGAACGGTGGAAAAATTGTTAGCAAAGCTATCTAAGACGACGAATGCACTATCCCCCTGTTAATTTGATCCTTTCCAAATAATGATTAACACTGAAAACTCCAAGTTAGGAACCTCTGAATTCTGAAGATCTAGGACAGCTCTGGGTTCAGCTACATGACCAATACCAACTAGACTGTGTAGGCAGTAAACTGCTCACAAAGTAATATCCCCACTTCTGACATCATTGGGAAAAGTATCACCCCACCCAATACCTCCAATTTTGGTCAGAAACCAAGATAACCTTCTTTTGGCCAGTTTTTGTTGTAAACCATTGTTACAAAAAGTTCACATCAATTATGAACGGTGTTCTCATGGGTTCTAACAGCCTAGGTGGGGCGGCCTGCTTAAACTGGGTTTGTTCAGTGCGGAGCTCATTCTGTAATAAGGCCCTCAGGGCCTCGTCATATGTTTTGAGCTGCTGTTGATATACTTGAGCTTTCATTGGTAACTAATGGTGCAATTAGTTTGTGATTTTTTGCGTAGGATTACAAGATATTTTGGGGCTGGAATTTACAACCTGGACTGTACTATCCCACGCTCCGCAGGCTTTAGTACCTGTACTAAGCCTGCGTTCACAACTCCAGACCTAGGCTGTTTTTTAAGCTATAACGTTAAGCAGGCCGCCACTTTCTGTTTCAACTCCAGTTTCTTCTGACAACAAGCTGCATCTCAATTTCTATACCCAAAGACCAATTATTGAAGTTAAGAAAAGGTTTAGACTCATTCATTCACATAATGGTCTCTGACAGGTAAGAATTACCTAAGAGAGTACGTCACAATAGCAGAACGTTTCCAAAAAGAGACGGATTGTTTCCACGGGGGGCGGGCAGACATTTTTGGAGGAGGACGGCAAGAATAGCCTTGGGGCAGCGAAACTTCCACTTTCGGGGTGGGGCGACCCCCCTATAACTTGTGTGTTCAAGTTTTTGTATTCAGTTGAAATGGTACTTTCTCTTTCTCCTGCCCACACCATAGGGCTATATTGCAGTCCCTGCTCTTTATCCATCAACGTCCTGTGGCTATTGCCTGGTGAGCCAGGGCTAGAATATGCCAATCTTACGAGTACAAGTAGGAGCTCTAATCAATGAACCATAGCGTGACTACACAGAGTCTATGCCGCTGACAGATTTAAACGAATACACTGATGCATGCACTGTGTGCACTGGGTGTTTTCAATGTAACTGATTGGTGCTGCCTTTTCTTGATGAAAAAGCGGCATAATGGAAAACCAGACGATTCTGTTCCTGCGTACCACTGATATATGCATTAACCATCGTGTAGGGTGTTTTGCCGAGCCTTACAACTAATGATTTTTGTTTCGCCTAAACAAATTTCATTCAGAAGGAGATTAATCATTTTGTTGCATTTTTATGCTTTCCTATTGGGACAGATTTTTCTCTAATTTGAAAATGAAAATTAAATATTAAAAATTATGATACCAAATGATTAGAATGAAAAAGAAAATTATTTGAATATGACAATATGGAATAAGTCATCCGATTAAAATGAAGTCCTAATATATAAGTGAGGGTGTTACCTGTTTGAAATTTCGAAATTTTTGAAGATCGAACAACTCAAAATTGATACCTGATTACATTAAAGTAATGAGTAGAAAGATGGAAAGTGAAATTGTTTCCGAAACTTGGGTGGTGCATGCCCCATATGGGTGAGTGTCCCTGCTTTTTGGGGTGCTAATTTATTCATCATTCATTATGGCGTGGCTGTTCCAAGAAAAATCACACAAAATTGTTTTGGGCTGATTTTATTTATCATTCATTAGTGGGCATGGCTTTGAATGAAAACTCACAGCTCTTTGTGAACACAACGAAGTTGAAATTTGAAAGGTATTTTTCTACCCTTATCATGTGATGCATGCTCCACGGGGAGTAGACCTTCTCAAATGTTTTTTATGTGCTCATATATAAATATTATCCATGAGTGGGCATAGATGAAACAAACAGTCCTATAATGCGAATAGCTTGAACATGTTTTGGTACTTACTTTTACACAATGCTGTTTAATAGTGTCTGTGATGCATGGCTACATTTTTATCTGGGTCACATATTTGACACCCTCATCGTGAGAGAACTAACACGAAAAAATGCTCAAGCTCATACTGTTTATTTTTTTATCTCATCGGTCCCCGAAGGCAGATGAGATATTGTAGTCAGTTTACCATTTTAACCATATATACTGTTTATGGTTGCATAGCACCATTGCTATGGTAACATTAATGGTGGTTAAGAATTCTACTGGGGGTACCCTATGGTGGGGTGCCCACATTTCTTGAAAAACATGGAGTTCAGGGAGTAAAAATGTATATTCTGGTTGATGATTGCCAGAGCAATGGTTGCGATGGTAAATGATAGTGGTGTTTAAGAACTATCCACTGTATTGGCCAAAATGGCCTGGGTACCTACCTTCACACCCTTTTTCTGGATCCCAGAGCAGATATACCATGTATACTCCACCCTCCGTTTTGAAAACTGACAACCAAACCCTTCCATGGCTTCTCTGAATTTCCATACTCAGTCCTGATCTGACCAGTGAATTTTCGCGCTGATGACTGCATGAAGTTTGCTTGAAGTTAAGCGAAATTTAGACAATTGAATCTCCCCCACATCATAATAGACAGGGAAATCTTGGAGAGAACATACATACACTGTAGCAGCTGCCAAATTCATGTAAATGTATAAAATTGCCCGACGATGTGTTCTTTCTTTCCAAATGGGGCCGAAGGATTCAGCTAAGGAGGCTAACCCCCCAATTTGGCCAAAAAGCGAAAACGTCACGGGTCATTTTTTTGAGGGGAACACCTGGCATATGTACCTCAGTTGTAAAGTGGTGTGCTGCTCAGCGTTATTCCTCAAGAGAAGATAAAAATCACAGTCCGGAGGTCAATGAAAGGCTCAATTAATAACGGGAAATGGAACAAAGGGGAAAAGCAGGAAGATATAATGGAACTTGCCCCCAAAATCCAGTAAAGTTGGGAATAAATGAATAATTGACAATCTATTAAGGGGAAGCCTGCTTTTATGATGCTCTCATAAAGTTAGAGGTCACACCAGAATCTAGACCATCTGCTTCCACTGCTCCATCATATTTGCACCAACTGCATGTTTAGCGGTTATATGCGGCGATTTCACATGCAGTATAATTTCTGAAGGTTTCTGACTTCTGAGAACTGAATTCTCATGGATGCCATGAGATCATGCAAACTCCGGGGATTGCCCTCCCGTTTCAAATTTTTCATTTGAAAAAAACAACCTTATTGTAACCTACTGATTAGCACCTTATGCAATAGTTTGAATGAAGTATCGTGAATTCAATACACCCTCCATGCCATATGTAACACCAGGATTCAAATAAGATTGTTATAAACTATATGGATTAGGATGGGTGGGACTATTCATTACAGACTGCTGGCGGTTGGGGAGGTGGAAAAAAAAAAAAAACCCCCCTGCTAATCACCTTCATGTGTGGTGAGGAATGTAAACCTTTACCCACGTCTGGGAGCTACCCTCTCCCAGCAGTCATCAACATCTTCCTGTTGCCTGTACTCGCTACTCCACAGCAGGTGTCGCTGTGGTCTGCTTTGGACTGCCTAACTGTAGAATTTATTTTTATAAAGAGTTTTTTTTTGCTTTGTGGGACAAATTCAGACGAACTTCACATCAATTGGTCTACACTACCCAACAATTCACTTCTTCTTGTCAGATTTGCCGAAAAACTCCAGTCTAATTTTTTGTATGAGTCCGATTGCCACTAGGCTGGACATGCAAGGACTTTCCGTATAGTACTGTCAAAGTTGCAGCTGTTTTGTGGCTTTGTGGAACCTTTATTCTTGGCTGATAACAATTTTTTTACGAGTATTTTTTGCCGATCGGCCATGAATTGTCCTGCTCCCATCGCAGAAAATTATGTAATGTTGGAAATGGCTATGTGATCTTCACAGCGACCATCATTGTGTTACTGTTTTTGCAGTTGGTCAGCTCCAGAATCATTTTTCAAAACTGGACATCATAAGCCAATACTGAGGTTACCTTTCTTTTTCCACAGGGTATTCTACGGCCCCTGTATGACTGTAGCGGCGAGAGTGTATCGTGTTCTGCCACTGAGGCCTCCACCATCCTGTCACGTACGGCAATTGTACGCACGGAATTCACGCCGGCACGGCCATCTTCGTGAACCAGGACCCATCCACTGGATCTCCCTTCCGTCTGGGTACGCACAACTTTTCGGAAACCACATAGGGACCACCAGCAATACAAGGGAAGACACTTTCACATGACTGTCCATACAGGTAGGCCTCCTCCCCCCCCAACCCCCCTCACTCCTGCCCTTCTCTTCTCTGAGCCCCGTGTTTTTGCGAGCCTTACAACGTTGTCAGAGCCCATGCAATGGCCAAAACATCACCTTTCAAGTCAACTAAGGATTTTCGTTTCGCCTGAACCAATTTCAGAAGGGCTTCAGCAACTTACTTCAGGCACTTACCTTCTGGCTTACTACAATTGCATTTTCAGCCACGTCCGCTTCAAACAAACCTATACCACTAAAAAAGATTAGCGCATGCGCCCGTACCGAACGCAAGCCTTACTGCTGGGATCGGTACGGGGCTGCAACTATCAATTCTTTTCGGTGTTTGCACGCAACAACACGGCTACTGTTATCTCGTTGATTTTTTACGCTTCCACGCCACTTTCTGCCACTCTTCCAACCACTATCATGTTGATCTACTTTTTTGGGGTTGTGGGTAATTTCTTCATTAATTACTCATTCCTGCCATTCCTTGGGATCGTAACTTTCGTTGGCGGGCCAGTGCGGTCTTCTTTGTGTGTGCCCGGTCTTTGTATTGTGCTTGTTCGGGCCGACCGTTTCTTCGTGGGGGCTGGGGTTTTCATTCATCCCCCTCCCCGCCCGGCCTAGGTGCGTTATTCCTTACCGCTATCTTGTTTCGGTTCGTTGGAGCCCTTTCTGGGCTCTTTCCCCCCTCTTGGGCTCCTGAGGGGGTGTTGTCCCCCACAAGTTCGTAGCGGGTTTTTTCCCCTCCTTCGCCTATCGCTAGTCGTTCACTAGGACTTTTACACACTGTGGCTATGGGGGTTTTCCGTCCGTTGACTTTGTGTGTGTTTTCCCCCTTTGTCGGTGGTGGCTAGGCCCTCAAGGCTCTCAGAGCGCTTGGCTCCCAGGCCGGTGCCTAAGTGCATATCAATAGGCACCCTCCGTTCCTTTTTTAGCATTGCTACGGATGCCTTGGGGTGCCATATTTGTTGTGGTCTATAGCCTATTTTTATTCTATGTCACGCATATGTTTTGCCCGCCTGTTGCGAGCTATAGCTGGGGTAGGGCAAAAATTGTTTCTTCTCAATGCATGACCTGTAGCATTTTTGTTCCTCTTTCAAATGAGTCATCTTTCGAGCTTTGACGTCACCGCAGTAGCTTTGCGGCCATCTTTTCTTTGGTTCCCCTAATGGGCACTCTGACCGGTCCCATGCTTTTCTCTCACCACCCCCCTCGGTAAGTTGGGGGTGGGCCTTTTACCGTTTCGTGCAGTTTTTCACGTTTTGGCCCTATATCTCGTAAACGGTAAACCCTAGGGGGTCCAAAGTTCCAACTTTGATTTTTAGAGTACGGCCGCAGGGGTCATTGTTTGGACCGCCATCGGGCGGCTCTCCGGGTCCATTTACCTATTTTTCGAGTACATTGTCTTTGTAGAGTGCTTAGTTTGAGTACATTACCTGATTTACTAAATCTGGTTTCGTTTGCTTTTTTACAGTCTGTAAGATGAAGAGCATCGTTACAATGTCCTCGCCGCTTGCGCACTCTCCCCCGCAAGCATCAGAGGTCCTCCCGTTTTGACTGGCGGTGTCGGCGCTTGCGTAGCTCAAAATCCACGCTTGGTGGATCCCTCCGGGTCCCCCATCTCGGCGCGTCGGGACCTTGAGTCCTGTCTTTCCTTCTCCCTTCCACTGCTGGCCCCTCGTTGGGTTCCTCCAGTATGGGGGAATGGGCCCTGCGTGGGGCCGGACTTCCGGTGGTGACGGTCACGTTCGTTGAAAGGGCCCAAGGCTTATCCCTCGTCACCACCGGTCTTTCAGGGCACCATTTTGCGATCCCTTTGGGGCACCTCGGTGGTCTCAGTCCCCCCCTCCCCTTCTCCCTCCACCTCAGGCGCCCGTGTCGGCCGTCGGCCTTGGTTGGGGGGAATGAGGTCCCCACGGGGACCGCTGTTTTGAAGACGACTTACGTCGGCTCTGCCGTCACACCCTTTTCCGTCTCAATTCCTAACCGGTAGGGCAGGCTCCCCGCGTTTTCGGGTTCCGGCCTCACACCCCTACCCGGACCATTGGCCTGCCTGGGGGTGGCACGACCCTGTGCCGGGGGCGCAGGTCCGGAACGTTCCTCCTCCAGTGGTGGGGTATGGGTTTCCTGGGAGGCACTACACATATGTTTATGCGTTCCCCCGAATCTGTTCGGTACTTCAGTCCCCTGGTAACGTGTTCAGGGGACGCCGTCCCAGGGGTGTCGGTGACGTAGTTCACTGTTAGTGCGCCCCACCCATTGGATCTCACGTCGGTCGTCGTCCCGAAGGGGCACTGTCATGGGCGCACAACGGGGTTTTTGGGGGCGCTGCCCCCCTGGGCTGCAGCCCAACAAACCTCGCGACGGGTTTCCCGCTTGGGTATCTTCGGGATGCCCCACCCCCTCCTGGCGATGCTGGGAACTTCGGTCAGAGACTTTGGCTCAAGGGCTGTCACGCCCTGAGTTGACGGGCCTCTCCGCCCGAGGTCGCTGGTCCACCTCCACCCTCCTCGACAACAAGGCCACTCGCGTCCGGGATGGTTTTCATTGTCGGGTTTGTTCCGTCCTCCCCGTACGTCTCCGCCTTTTGTTCAGGCGCGACTGGCCGTCGAGGGATACAGACGTCGATCTTCCCCGCCGGTCCTCGAACCGGAGATCGACGTGCACAGCATCCGACGTTGGTCCGGGTCTGACTCTCCGTCTCTTCGCCGGCTGAATCTTCCCTGCCCCTCCATTGAGGGGGGCCCGTCGGGCCAGGAGTCCCTTCAGTTGCGGAAGAGCCACCCGTTACTGGCCTCGTTGAGGCAGACGACGCTGCGGCGGTGGCGGTACTGGCTCGGGCTTTTCCCTGGATTTGTCAAAGACCCAGGAGGTCGCGACGGAGGATCCGACAGGCTTGGCGATTTGGACAGCACCGGGATCCGCCTCCTCCCGCTCCTACTCTCCCTATGCGCTGGACCTGTTCCAGATTTCCAGGCCGGGCCGGGACGTCCCCGTCGAGCGTCCCACAGCGGAGGACCGCCTCCATCGGTACCCCCAGGCACAGTACGATGCATTCTCCGTCCCCTCACCCCTGCCCGCGGAGGCGTGGGACAGGCTGGTCCTGTCGGGGAGGACATCGGTTCTTTTTCTCTCCCGGCCAGGAGAGGGGGAAGGCCTCCTCCTCTGAAGATCGGACCCAGGCGGAACGAGACGCCGATCCCGGTTTTTTGACCGTGGCAGCGAGATTCGGTATCAAGGTCTCGGCTCTCCAGCTTTTCTTAAGCGGAGTGGTTCGCCCAGGTGACTCCGTCGGCAGACCCCTCCTCGCGGGAGGTGATGCGAGCGTCCAGACGGCGGTTACTAGACTGGCTGCGATCAGTTTCCCGCTTTGCCGTTAGGGCAATGTCTTTTGCGGCGGCGATGTGTCCTACTACTGACTTGAACCTCACTCCGCTCGCCGCGGGCGTACTCCAGAGCGCCCCTATTTTTGGCCCCGACCACGCCCGACCTCCTCGAGGCTGTTTTCCCCATGTCCTGGAACAGGACGCTGCCCGTGGAAACGTTCTTGAAGACGGGACGGTCTGCCCGTAGAGGCATCCTTCTGGTCAGATCCGCCCGCGCGGGTATCCCTCCGCGTCTCGGCCCTCCCGGAGGCGGAGGGTTCCCCCACCCCCCCCTTAGCAGAAGGGGAACCCGGCCAAGCTTCCCGCAAGCCCAGGGGGGGGCGTCTTCTCCTCCCGCCGTGGCAAGGAAGGCGATGCCTCCAGCCTGCCCGGGGGTAAGTGTGACTACCGGCCCCCTGTCCCCGAACCCCCCAGGCGGACCCCACCTGTGGGGGGTCGTCTCCGGATTTGCGGGGCGGGGCCCACTGTCACCTCGAACAGGTGAATCCTGGCCACGCTCTCACCAGGGGTTATCTTCTGGATTTACGGCGCCTCCCCCCCGAGCTCCGGGCTCCGGGCGTTTTCGGGCTCCGCCGTTCCCGCGGACCGCTCCCAGAGGCGTCGGCGTTGGGAGGGAGATCGAAACGCCTTTTGGCCAAAGGGCCATTACTCCCCTCCTCCCACAGGAGGTGCCACGGTTTGTGGCGACCTTCTTCCTGACGCCCAAAGTGGGACGGTTTCGTGGGCGGGCCGATATTGAATCTGCGTCCTCTAAACCGTTTCGTCCGCCCCAACCCCAACTGCCGCATGGAAGCACTGCGGTGAGGTTTCAACACCTGCGGAGGGTCTCTGGGCGACGTCGATGGACCTAGCGGATGCATACTTACATATCCCCGTTAGGCGGGAGGATTCCTTCTTCTTCCTATGGCTTCCGCTACCCCCTCCCTAAAAAACCCCCTACCCAAACCCCCGCGCTTCCTCCTACCGACTTACCAGCTCCCGTTTGGGTGTCCGCCGCCGCCCCATTGTTTTACACCAGGGTCTCGAGGGGCATGGTGGCCCATCTGCGTCTTCAGGGGGTCCATATCTTCACTTACCTGGACGCCTGGCTTATCGTGGGGGACCAGCGGCGGAGGTTCAGATGATCACCCGCACTGTTCTGGATTCTGGGGGCTCGGAGCTGGGATGGCTCGTCCAACTTCGGCCAAGTCCGACTGCGACGCCCCTCAGATCGTTTAATCTGGGGTGCGCAGATCGATTTAACGACGGGGGCCAACCCCCACCCTGAGAGACTGGAAGGCCCTACAAGCCGGGTGTCGGCTGCTATCAAGGGCAGAACTCTGCCTGCGCGGGCGTGGCCGGTTCTCCTCGCTTTGCATGGCGACCAGTGACGCTGGTCCCACTTTTGCCGCTGACATGCGCCCCCCCAGATGCCACCTCTTTGGGTGTTTGCGCCCGTCTTCTCGGGATCTGTCGACGCCATTGCCGTGGCAGCCACACCTGGCCCCGATTATTCGGTGTGGCTGAAGAGGGGACAACTCTTGCAGGGGTTCGGTTCCCCCCCCCTCCCGCCTTCCCGTCCAACTTTTGCCTCACGTCGGAACGCCTACTGGAGTTGCGTTGCCACGTGTGGATTCGGGAGTTGCGGGGAACCCACATAATTGTGCTCGAGTTGCTGGAGTTGTTCCGCGCCTTGAATTATTGCAACCGAGAGTGGCGGGGGGCCGTCTCGACTGGTCCGGTGCGACAGTACTGCGGCGGTATCGTACATAACCCAGCAGGGCGCGACTCATTCGCAGAGTTCTATGGACAGTGACCTAGGATCTGTTCCTGTGGTTCCGCACGCACGGGGTGCGTTTTCATGCGGTTCACCTTCCGGGTTCAAAGATCTCCATCGCGGACATGCTCCCGCGCATCACTCTGCTCCGACAGAGTGGTTCTCTTCAAGTCAGAGGTTTGTGCAAGCATTGTTCGAGGCGTTTCATGTTCAATCGTCCGGAGTGGACTTTTCGCATCGTCTCTCAACGCAAAGCTGCCTCTCATCTGCACATCGATTCCCCTTCCGAGGCGCCTGGGTGGTCGATGCTCTGGCTCTGGTTTGGGGCCTTTCTCGATGCGTACCCCTTCCCGCCGTTCGGCCTAGGTCAAAGTATGGCAGGGAGCCCGTGTTGTGTCCCCCTTAAGCGCGCCGTTTTTGGGCCGCCCGAGCGTGGTCCGGCCACTCCGGGCGTTGCTGGCGGGGGCGTCGCGGATTCTCCCTGGCTTCTCGGACCGCCTGGTGCTTCCGGGTCGGGCACGCGCCTTTCCGCATGCGGAGGCTTTGGGCCTGGTTGCGTGGCGAGTGTCAGGGATTCCCTCCGCGCGTCGGGCCTTTCGGAGAGGGCTTCCCGATTGCGCCGGGGGTTCGAGAGTGTTCCAACCCTTCGCCTGTGTGATTCGCGCCTCGATTGTACCAAGGGTTGTGTGCGGATCGCAAGTTTTCTCCGGCCACGTCCCCTGTCGGGGAGGTGGCCGATTTCCTCCTCTACTTGTTCCGTTTAGGTGCAGCAAAGTGACACGATCCGGGGTTCCGCTCCGCTAGTTTGCTGCTATACATACGTTTTCGGGAATGGGAGTCAACGGTGGTCCTTCTGCGAAGCCACTTGACCTTCTCGTTCGTTGCTTGTTCTTGGATCGTCCTAGGGTTTCGCACTCTATTCCACCCTGGACATGGGGAAACGTCCTGCGGATACTAGCGGAGCCTCCCTTGAATTCAGCAGACTGCTCTCGCCGCAAACTGTTGTTTGATACAAGCGCTTCCTTCTTGCGTCTGCATCGGCTCAGCGCCGTGGGCCTTGCTTGCTCCGTCTACCTCCCGGGCCATATGCGTTTTGATCCTAACGGGGTCCCGCCTGGTTTCCGGACCCGTCGTTTCTCCTACGAACGCAGTCGGTCATTCTCTCCGGCTCCGATTTCATCGCTGCTTTTGGGAAGTGACAGAGGGGGACGAGGTGTGGTGTCCCCGGTTCGGCCCTTCGGGTTAACCTGGATCTGACCCGTCCCCTCCTGGTTCCGTTACTCTCGTTTTGTTTTCACCAGCCACCTCATGCACGCGCCCGCCAGGGATACGATCTCTCGCTGGATCGGTCAGCGGATCCTCCGGGCTTTGGTCTGTCTCGACTGCGAGCTCTCGAAGTGCGGGGGGGGTTGCCTCCTCCCTCCCGTCTATTAAGGTGTGCGTTGAGGAGGGAATCCCGCATGGCCACCGCCTTCCTTCCTCCGCGCGGGGGCGCGGTTCGGGTTTCCGCGTCTGGTGGCCCCCTCGCGCCGGGGGTCCACTGGCCTCTCGGTAAGCGTCGGCTTTGTGCCTCTCCCCCTTCCCTCACCCGCAGCCTCGCTCGTAGAGCGTGTTGTGTTGGCTGTGGCTGGCTTGGGGACATTCCTGCTGTTGGATGGGATGGCCCCTCTCGGATGTCTATAGTCTGGTTTGACTGCTGAGGCGTACTCGACATCTTTCTTGGGAGTGTCTCTTATTCTAGTTGGAATTAATTCGCTCCCCGGCTTCCCACCTCCTTGCGGTGGGGAGCTCAATTTGTAGTAAGTCCAGAAGTTAAGTGCCCTGAAGTAAGTTAATCCCCCTTCGTTAAGAGGGCTACTATATGGCAACTTTACCTTCTGACACCCGCCCGTCCTCCCCACTAAGCCGGGTACCCTCGGGTGCTAGTTGGAATGAAAGTGCAGCCCCGTGACCCTCCCAGCTAGTTACGCTGCGTTCGGTTCGTTACCGGGGCTGTGCTTAACTCTTTTTAGTGGTATAGGGCTTTGTTGAAGCGCCGGTTGATTAGCCCCCTTACGAAGGGGGTAATCACTTTGTTGCATTGTTTATGCTTTCCTATCGGACAGATTTCTCCTCATTTGAAAACGAAAATTGAAATGATTAAATTAGCATTAAAAATTTTATTAGAATTTTTATTTTATTCATTTTAATTATGAAAACTATGGCCATAAAGTCTATCTGATTGAATTAACTGATTGAATATGCAGAAGTCACTAATTAAGTAGGATGATTAGCCTGTAGGAGCTATAGTGATTCTTATTTGGGGCATAAGAAACAGAATTACAGGTACCGTTTGCCTGATTAGACTCTGACTAGCTATGTGAGTGCTATCAAACGGCTGTATAAGTGAACCCTGTACTTTTTGCAAAATGTTGGCAAAATTAATGTCCGATTTTAGGGAACTTTGTAGATATTGTCTACCGCAGTTCTGAGAGTTCATACATAGATTCTAGGTCACTGGTTGTCATTAATGCGTGTAAATATGCTTTATTGGAATGAACATTTTTGTTTGTCTATTTTCCAGAATTGGTGGGTCCACCTTTGAACATCTTAGTTAGCATTGGGGTTCCTTGGAGTTGCAATATTGTGTCTAGTTCGCATGGTTGATGCAAAACATCTATTTTATTCACTTTCCACAAACTTTTGGTCAACACTCAGTCTCAATAGTGTATTTTGAACAAGGTTATGTCATTAGGAGTACAGCCCTCGTGCTGGAACTCACTATGGAGGCTTTAACTATCCATGTTAGTAACTGCAAAAAAGCAACCACTCTCCTCTGTTGACCCCCATATCAGTCGGATGTTGGAACAAACTGGAATACCCTACCCCGATTGGTGGGAAAGACAAGACTTGTGATTTGAAAACCCCACTATGTTTAGGCCTTACTCACCCACTCACAAAGGAAGACCCAATCTACTATGGTCTAGACGCTGCTAATAGTTTCAGGTTTTATTAATGTAATATTTACCTCACTCTGTCTTGTCCTGTTTTGTCTGGTCAGTTTTTTCTGCCATAATCCTCAATGTCGGGGAATAACAGTCCACCAATTCCATCGGGTTGGGATATGGGGGATTTGGAGGGTGCATGGTTGGGACAGACATTCACAGACTGAGGTTGTAAGAGACACTCTGTTACCCAGTTTTCATATGCAGCTTTGTAGGCCTGAAACCTGACCCCCCCTGGCCCCTCCTCCCCCAGAAAAGAGGGCATCTTACAGATTGTGAAAACACAGTAATTTGGCTTGATATTCCTTCCTCTACTTTCCATTGCCATTTCGTCTTGTATTGATTGGCAGGGGACACTACAAGCCCTGTGTTTGACTGTAGCGGCGAGAGTGTATCAGTGGTTCTGCCACCTGGAGCCTCCACAGTCCCTGCACGTACGGCCGATTGTATGGGACGGATAACTCCAGGCACGGCCATCTTCGTGAACCATGACCATCCCCCGGAATCTTCCTTCGGTCTGGGTACCACAAACGTTCGGACCACATACAGGGACCCCAGGCAAATAACAGTAGGAACAGACACTTCACAGTGACCTGGTCTACGAGGTAGGCTCCCCCCATCCTCCCCCCTCCTTTCCCCCCCCCCCCACCCTCCCCTCCCCCCCCCCCCCCCCCCCCCCTCCCACCCTGCCCTTCTTCATCTCTGGGCCTGTGTTTTGCTGAGCCTTACAGACTTTGTCAGACCCAGCAGTGGCCAAAACATCACACTTTCAGTCAACTAATGATTTTCGTTTGCCTAAACAAATTTCAGAAAGAGATTCAGCAATCACTTTGTTGCATCTGTTTATGATTTCCCATTGGACAGATTTTTCCTAATTTGAAAACGAAAATTGAAATGATTGAAAATTACGATTAAAAAATTGATTAGAAAAAAAAAAAAATGATTTAACTGTGAAAATCATGGAATAAAGTCTATCTGATTGAATTATCTGATTGGATATGAAAGTCACTAATTAAGTAGGGTGATTAGCCTGTAGCGCTATTTTGATGTGATTTGGCATATAGAAACAGGATAACAGGTACCTTGACTGATTAGATTTCTGACTAGGCTATGTGAGTGCTACATAAAAAGGCTATATAAGTGGCTCTGTAATTTTTGCGAAATGTTGGCAAAAATATGTCAGAATTTTAGGGAACTTTGTAGATATTGTCTATCTACAGTTCTGAGAAGTTCTTACGTAGATTCTAGGTCACTGGATGTCATTAAATGTGTGTAATATGCTTATTGTATGAACATTTTTAGTTTGTCTGATTTCCAGAAATTGGTGGAAGGGGTCCACCTTTGACAAAGGAAGACCAATCTAATAGTGGTCTAAGACACTGCTGATAGTTACATGCGTTATTAAAGTAATATTTACCTCAGAACACCATCACTGTCTATATATTAATATGCTACGTCTGTCTGTTTGTCTGTCTGTTTTTTTCTGCCATAATCCTCACATGTAGTGGGGAAAACAGTCACAAAATTCCACGGGTGGGGTATTGGGGATGTGGAGACGTACATGGTTGGGAGCAGACATTCAAAGACTGCATGAGGTTGTAAGAGACAAATCTGTACCAGTTTCATAGTGCAGCTTTGTAGGCCTGAAAACCTGAACCCCCTGCCCCTCCTCCCCAAGAAAAGAGAGCATCTTCAGATTAGGAAACACAGGTAATTTGCCTTTAATATTCCTCATAATTTCATTGCCTGTTCTTCTTTGTATTGATGGCAGTACACACAAGTCCTTTTGTGACTGTAGCGGTGAGGGCACATCTGCGGTTCTCCCACCTGGAGCCTCGGTCCTGTCCACATACGGGCCGAGTGTGTCGACAGATAACTCCGGCACGGCCTTTTTTTCACAGGCCAGACCCATCCTCTGGCTCCACTTTTGGTCTTGGGACTACAACTGGCGCAACCACTTACGTAGACCCCAGCTTAACAGGGGCGCACTGTAGTTCACACCGTGACCGTCTTCCAGGTGGGTGTCCCATTCTCTCCTATTTTTATGAACTTCATGGGACATTTTCCATTATACCCGTGAATTGCATCATAGTCTGCCTTTCTCATCAGGAGTACGCTGCTCCAATACATGAGTTGTCTCAGGCTGTACACTTGTAATTGCACTGTTTGAAGTTAGTCCCTTCTCATTTGATTACATTATCATTAGTAGTAGAAGGAACCTAATCACAAAGCTTTCCTTTCCCGATCTCTCCCTGCCCTTTTTTTGGGGGCTTTTTTGGGCTGATTTGTTTTCTGCTTCGAAGAAAAAACTCACAGCTCCTTGTGAACACACAATAAGTGGAACATGGGAAAAGGGTTTCTAACTCTCTATGCAATGCATGCTCCGTGTTACAGTATCGTTCCCGAATGTTTTTGTATGTGCGTATATACATGTTTTCTTGGTGAGCAGAGATGAAAAGCAAAGTCATAAAATGTGAGTAGCTTGACAACCATAGGTCTGATTCTCATCGAACATTTCTGTCTGGTACTTAACTTTTAACACAAAGCTATTAGTGTCTGTGATGTACGCTACATTTTCTAATCTGGTCATAAAGTGAAACCGCATAGTGAGGAGAACTAACAACGATAAAATGAAAGCTCAATGCTTAGACTTTTATTTTATATATTTTCATGCGCAAGATGTCACATTATTGTAACCTCTGTTTTGCAACATTACATGCAGATAATTCATAGATGAGTGAATTTAACATACACCTCTATGCCATTCCGCACCAGGATTTTCGCATATGATTTCTACAAACTATAGGGATTAGATGGGTGGACCTTATTGAAAATACTGTGTGATTCTTCACTGCCGCCATCATTGTGTTACTGTTGTGATGTTGGTCAGCGCCAGAATAAATTTCAAAACTGGCATCATAATCACAATACTGAGTTCACTCTTTACTCTTTTTCTTCGCAGGGGATTCTACGGCCCCTGTAGTTGACTGTACACGAGAGTGTATCATTGTTCTGCCACCTGGAGGCCTCCACAGTCCCTGTCACTTACGGCCGATGTACGGCTACGGATAACTCCGGCACGGCCATCTTCGTGCACCAGGACCATCCCCGGATCTTCCTCGGTCTGGGTACCACAACTGTTCGGACCACATACATGGACCCCAGCATAACATAGTCACAGACACATTCCTGTGACTGTCATACAAGGTAGGCTTCTGGCCCCCCCTCCCCTTCATACTCGTGCCCATTTCAGGCGGGTATGTTGCTGCAACATTTCCACTCAAACTATTAGACCATCACTCTACTCTGCAGCCCTGAATCTCGTTGATGTACGGTCTCAGTTCTACGTAATCCATTAGCGGCATGCTGTGGTTTTTTTATTTTACTCAATGTATCCAGGTAGAGTGAACACTCTTGGTATGCCCCCTGCTTTTGTATTACTATTTTCATTGCATTGTTGAATCACTACCATCACTCGTGCTATCACTGTTCATCAAGAGTTTACTCTCTTTTTATTCTGTATCTGTGTATGATTCTCCACATATGTGGAAACAGAATTGAGCACTCACCTCCCCTGCCTCACTCACTCACCCACACACTCCCTCACACACTCATCCACTTCATCATTCACTCAATCGTTCACTCCCCAAGCTCTCATGCCTGGAGGGCAGCAGGAAGGCTGAGAGGCAGGCAGCTGACTTGATTTACCGCTTTGAATCCACCCCGCCTCCTCCCCAGCAAGTGGTCAGGCTTTGGCTGACCCTCCCCTCTTACTCTCTGGAGAACCTAAAAAGTCCTGTTGGAGACAAGCTACGAGGCCCCACTGTATCCTGTGCCCGCAAAACCAGGGGTCCGGGCATGCAGATTCACCCCTGGTTTGAACATGACACCCTATCGTAATACCTAACCCTGTCAAGGGTCGAACCCTTCAACAATGCCATCTATTTTTCACATCAGGCACTTCTCAGCGTAACCTATTTTCAGATACAAGCCTTATTTTTTTTTGGTACAAAGCTCATTTGATTTCACGACGAAAGTCAGAGGAATTCATGCAGTTATGACAGTGGGGGTGTGTATATGTTTATTGGATGCCTAGCTGTGAACACGATAACTCGACTCTACCCAGATGTTGTAGCTCATAGTTGGTCCGTGGGTTCCCCATAATAAGTATACGTAGTTCCATTAAGCTTTCATTTCATGTCCTCCTTTCCAGTCCACGAAGCTACCCATACTGTAGTATCTACTGTACTGACTTTATAGACTACAATTTTTGTTGTTGAAATTCTTAATTTCTTGGAATTGGTCCCTGTGGTGAAACTATACATTTGTTGTGACTAGCTTTTTTGAAATTTCGCAGACTGACCACCATTTTCTCCAAGAATAGAACTGATTCGAGTGCTGTACAATTTGACCTAATTTCTTTATTGGCCTTTCGTTGGCTCTCCATTTCAATATCATTGATGCTTGTTTTCTCGAATATTTCAAAGGCTACATGGAACTTTAATCAATGGTTTTGAGGTCTGGTTGGGGTCATCTGGGGTCAACATAGGCAAAGTCTGAAAAATGTTGTGAACACATAAATCCAGATTGGTCTGATCAAGCTGCAATTCAGCATGCAGCTTTCGCAAGGGGAGAACAAGAAACCATGGTTCAGATTGGGTTCATTTTCAGAAACAATTGATCATTATGATTTTGGCAATTTTGGCTTAAATTGTGAACATGGTAACTTGAACCTACATGTATGGATGTAGCTTATACTTGGCTTGTGAGTGTTGACACTCGCTATCGTTCATTGTGAAGTCAAAATCATCTAAGGTCACCAGAGGTCAAAGTCTGAAAATCCTTTGTGAATATGATAGGTCGAAATGTTTGGTCCGATTGAGTGCAAATTCTTTATGTAGCTTTCATGAGACCGAACAAGACCCATTATTGTGATCTGGCAGACTAGGCTATATGTCTGTCTATTTGTCTGTCTATCTGTTCCATCTACCATCCTCAACCCATTCCCTTCACATTTTGCCTTCTTGCTCCCAGTTTGACCGATGTTGATCAAATTGGAACATCTTTGACCAGAGGTAATTGATGGGGCAAGGGCACAGCCACTGTCTGGAAGTGGGGGGGGGGTGTACTGAATCAGTATGGCAAAAAAATTGATGTAGTGAAAAAACATTATGTATGGGGTCTTTTCAGAAGTTGGGGGGTCACAACCCCCCGACCCCCCTAGTGGCTGCGCCCTTGTGATGGGATATATCTTGTGAACAAGTCTAGAATACCTGGTCTATCCAGTATGCAACCTGCATATGGAAATTAGAAAACTTGTGAAAAACTTGATGAATACAATAATTCGACCATACCTAGATGGATCAAGCCTCATACTTGGCTCATATCTGAGTTCTGCATAACTACTACATGATCTTCATTGTTTTAGGGTCAGGTCAAAGGTCATTTGGAGTTGACAGAGGTCAAAGTCTTAAACCTTGACGACAGATAAGTCTGAATTGCTTGGTTCGTCAGCGATATACTTCGTGTTTTGGGTAACACAAGA
Source organism: Sclerodactyla briareus (assembly GCA_026419785.1). NCBI lineage: Eukaryota > Metazoa > Echinodermata > Holothuroidea > Dendrochirotida > Sclerodactylidae > Sclerodactyla > Sclerodactyla briareus. Next base: position 112,407 of record JAODTK010005688.1, read on the forward strand.
ACCCTATCGTTTTTGCTTCGGATTAAGGTAATTTCGGTAAAACAATGGACAATAAAAATTTTGACCATTTTGAGTTGTGAACAGGATGATGCAATCCCACCTGAATGAGAAAGCATCACCCGTTCCATTTGTCCCAAGTTGTGATCACCAGTGGTGAAGTGGGAATTTCAAATAGCAACTTGACTTCACGACTTGTAAACCAAGATGGCGGACATTCGACCACAACTAGTTGAAAAGTCGAAGCCAAATAGAAAATATTCCATGTACAAATGAATAATTCAGGTCAATATTCTCAAGATGAAAACATTCAGGGAAAATCACTGGCAGTTAAGTTGCGAACCACTTCTAAAATAGCGAAACTTCGGACCAAAAGGCTGTTTCGCCAAACGTCGGCGATCAAGTGTTTTTCGCGCAACCATCCCCGTTGTTTGTTCCCTTCAGACTACCGCAGACCGTCTCCGCTCTCTGAGGTTTGTTGAACCAAGAGGGGAAGAACGAAAGCGAAATACTCAACTTTGTATTTTCAGGTGATACTACAGGGCCAGTGGTCGACTGTAGTGGCGAGAATGTTGTACGGGACTTCCTCCTCAAGTGTCCAGAGTCGTGGTCACGTACGGGCCGGTGTACAGCTTCGGACAACTCCGGCACAGCCTCATTCCTGAGCCAAGACCCAGCATCGGGCTCCTCCTTCAATGTCGGTACAACACGTGTAACAACCACTTACGTCGACCCCAGTGGTAACCGAGGCACCGACACATTCTTTGTGACTGTCAGACAGGTAAAGGGACGTGAACTGTAAGAGCACAGGGGCTTCTCCTATTTACCCAGTGCCCGTAATGGGATTAATCCCCCACAAAAACTTTTTGAGTCCTCTGGTATTCCACTGAATTTTGAAATAATAATAATAATAATATTGTCTTATAAGTGCAAAATCCGACAAAGAGTTTTGTTGGTTGGTCAAAAAATGGCAGATGCCAGCCGGGGTATGAGCTACTATAAGATTGAAGAGGAAATGTCACTCTCATTTCAAAAAATCCTGTGATATCATGCAATGTTGAGGTTGGTAAAAAAATGCAGGTGCCACTCGGGTATGAGCTACTAAAGATGGGAAAGGAAATGTATCACGTTAATAATTGAAAAAAATCTCTGGGATATCATGCAATGTTTGAGGTTTAAAAAAATCCGGTGCCGATCTCCCCATAAGGAGACGGGGTCTGAGCTACTATTACAATAAGAGGAATTTTGTCACGTTATAGATAGATAGATATATAACAAAATTATTGTATCCGAAATGGAAAATACATGCTTGCAGATAAAATCAAGTTAAGTCTATGAAAACGATAAGATACACAACGAGAAATCACTCTGAACATGGGGCGAAAAAAAATTAATGACTAAACATATAGACAAGAACATGAACATATACAGGTTTTAAATCGCGAACCACACAGAATGGCAAGAGAATAGGTAGCGCAGAAGGTGGTCAATTAAAGTTAAACCGCATGTGTAAACGTGGCCTTGGAAAAAATCTCTAGAAAACAGGTGCTAGGTTGGTAAAAAAATGCAGTGCCTGCTTGGGTATGATCTACTGTTAGATTGAGAGGAAATGTATCACGTTATCATTGAAAAAATTGTGGGAAAGCAGGAGCTGAAGTTTAGGTATTGGGAAGAATAGCTGGGATTCCACTGCACTGAGAAAGGACTGATTTGCATATTTTGGTATCAAAGAAAGATCAATTTGCGATGAAAACAACTTTCTGTGTAACAGTTTGTAATTACTTGACGAAGTCAGAGGAATCTCATGCAGTCATGACAGCTGTGTGTGGGGTTGTGTGCGTGGGGTGTGTGCGCGTATGTGAGTGTGTGGTGTGGGGTGGTGTAACGCTGGCTTGTGGAACGATAACTAGACCCACCTGGATGGATGACGCTCATACTGGTATGTGTGTTCCCTGAGAACATGAACACTACTGTTTGGGGTCAGGTCAGAGGTCATCTGAGGTCACCAGGGTCAACGTCTCAAAACCTTGTGAACCCGAATAAGTCAGAACGGTGGGTATGATAGTTGAAATTAGGTGTTACGCTTTCTTATGGGGAGATAAGGAACCCTAGTGTGTCTTTCTGGTCGATTTCGGGGGTGAATTTTGGTCAAAAATAGTAAAATTGTGAAAGTCAATATTTTGGCCCATTTTGGCTTGTGAACACGAAACTCGGGACCCCACCTGATCGGATGAAGCTCAGACTTGGTATGTGTGTTCCCCATGAATGATACATGAACACTACGTTTTTGGGGTCCCCTGTCAAGTGTCATCTGAGGGCACCAGAAGTCAAAGTCTCAAAACCTTGTGAACACGATAAGTCCCAGAACGGTTGGGCTGATCAGGTTCAAATTTGGTGTGTAGCTTTCTTTGGGAGTACAGGAGCCTATTGTTTCTGGTCTATTTCGGGGGGGAATTTTGGTCAAAAATAGGAAAGTTGTGAAAATTCAATATTTTGGCCCATTTTCGCTTGTGAACACATAACTTGACCCCACCTGGAATGGAAAGCTCATACTTGGTATGTGTTTCCCCATGATGAGTACCATGAGCCCTATTGTTTTGGGTTCAGGTCAGGTCATCTGAGTCCACCAGAGTCAGCATCTGAAAACCTTGTGAACACGAAAGTCCCCGGAATGGTTGGTCTATCAGGTTCAAATTTTGTGTGTTAAGCTTTCTTATCGGGGAGTACAGAAGACCCTATTGGTTTCTGGTGTAGGTCGGGGGTGATTTTTGTAAAAATAGAAAATTTGTGAAAAGTCCTTAATTTGGCCCAGTTCGGCTTGTGTGGGGACCTCGATAACTTGACCCCCCCTGCAATGGGTGAAGCTCATACGTGGGTATGTGTGTTCCCGCAGGATGAGTCATGAACCCTATTGTTTTTGGGGGCAGGGCAGAGGTCATCGGAGGTCACCAGAGGTCAAAGTCTTAAACCTTGTGAACACGATAAGTCCATATTGGTTGGTCTTATCAGTTTCTATTTGGTGTATAATTTTCTTATGGGGAGTACAGGAACCCATTGTTTCTTGGATAGCGGTTGGGGGTGAATATTTGTGAACAATAGAAATTTGTAAAAAGTCAATATTTTGGCCCATTCGGCGTGGGAACACGATAACTTACCCCCCACCTGGATGGATTGTGAACAGGATACTGGTGGTGTTTTCCCCATGGATGAGTACATGAACCCTATTGTTTTGGGGTCAGTCAGGTCATCTGAGGTCACCAGAGGTCAGCATCTGAAAACCTTGTGAACACGAAAGTCCCCGGAATGGTTGGTCTATCAGGTTCAAATTTTGTGTGTTAAGCTTTCTTATCGGGGAGTACAGAAGACCCTATTGGTTTCTGGTGTAGGTCGGGGGTGATTTTTGTAAAAATAGAAAATTTGTGAAAAGTCCTTAATTTGGCCCAGTTCGGCTTGTGTGGGGACCTCGATAACTTGACCCCCCCTGCAATGGGTGAAGCTCATACGTGGGTATGTGTGTTCCCGCAGGATGAGTCATGAACCCTATTGTTTTTGGGGGCAGGGCAGAGGTCATCGGAGGTCACCAGAGGTCAAAGTCTTAAACCTTGTGAACACGATAAGTCCATATTGGTTGGTCTTATCAGTTTCTATTTGGTGTATAATTTTCTTATGGGGAGTACAGGAACCCATTGTTTCTTGGATAGCGGTTGGGGGTGAATATTTGTGAACAATAGAAATTTGTAAAAAGTCAATATTTTGGCCCATTTCGGCTGTGAACTCGATAAATTGACCCCACCTGCATGGGTGAAGCTCATACTGGTATGTGTGTTTCCCATGATGAGTACATTGAATCTATTGTTTTGGGGTCAGGTCAGAGCGTCATATGAGGTCACAGAGTCAAAGTTGAAAACCTTGTGAACACGATAAGTCAGATTGGTGGTCGATCAGGTTCTAATTTGGTGTAGATTTCTTATGGGGAGTACAGGACCCTATTGTGTCTGTATAGGTTGGGGGTTGAATATTTGTGAAAGAAATAGAAAATTTGTAAAAGTCATAATTTTGGCCCATTTCGGCTTGTGAACTTGATAACTCGACCCACTGATGGCGTGAAGCTCATCTTGGTAGGTGTGTTCCCTAGATGAGTAAATGAAACCTATTGTTTTGGGGTTAAGGTCAGAGGTCATGCTGAGGTTCACCAGAGGTCAAAGTCTGGACAAAACTTGTGAACACGATAAGTCCGAATGGTGGTCTGAAGGTTCAAATTGGTGATTAGCTTTCTTATGGGGAGTACAGGAACCTATTGTTATAGTATGAGGTTTGAGGGTGAAATATTTGTGAAAAAATATAAAATTTGTAAATAAAAAGTCAATATTTTGCCCCATTTCGGCTTGTGAACATGATAAAACTTTGGGGGAAAAAACCTCACCTGGAATGGGTGAAGCTCATACTTGGTATGTGTGTCCCCATGATGAGTTAATGAACACTATGTTTTGGGGTAAGGCAGAGGTCTCTGAGGTCACCAGAGGTCAAAGTCTGAAAACTTGTGAACACGAGAAGTCCAGATTGGTTGGTCTGATCAGGTTCTAATTTGGTGTATAATTTTCTTATGGGGGAGGGACCGGAACCCTTGTTTCTGGTATAGGTTGGGGGTGATATTGGGAAAATAGAAAAATATTGGAAAAAGTCCATAATTTGGCCATTTCGGCTTGTGAACTTGATAACTCGGACCCCACCTGGAGGGGTGTGAAGCTCATACTTGGATGTGTGTTCCCTAGATGAGTACATGAACCTATTGTTTTGGGGTCAGGTCAGAGGTCATTGAGGTCGGTCACCAGAGGCAAGTTGTATGAAAAACATTGTGAACACGAGAAGTCCAGATGGTTGGTTGATCAGTTCAAAATTGTGATTAGCTTTCTTATGGGGGGTTACAGGAACCTTAATGTTTCTGGTATAGGTTGGGGATGAAATGACTTGTGAAAAATAGAAAATGGTAAAAAACAATTATTTGGCCAATTTCGGCGTGTGAACATTGATAACTTGGACCTCACCTGGATGGGTTGAAGCTCATACTTGGTATGTGGGTTTCCCCATGAGGTACTGAACCTATTGTTTTGGGGTCAGGTCAGAGGTCATCTGAGGTCACCAGAGGTCAAAGTCTGAAAAACTTGTGGATGAACCCGATAAGTCCAGAATGTTTGGTCTGATAGGTTCAAATTTGATTAACTTCTATGGGGAGTACAGGAACCTTTGTTTTCTGGTTTAGGTCGGGGGGTGAATTCTGTGAAAAATAGAAATTTGCTGTGAAATAGTTCAAATTTTGGCCCATTTCGGCTGTGAACACGAGAACTTGACGCGACCTGGATGGGGGAAAAGCTCATTTTTTTTTTTTTGTTGTTGTACTTGCTAGGTGTGTTCCCCATGATGAGTACATGAACCCTATTGTTTTGGGGTCAGGTCAGGAAGTCATCTGAGGTCACCAGAGGTCAAAGTCTGAAAAAAATTGTGAAAACGATAAGTCCAGAATGGTTGGTCTGAATCAGGTCAATTTGGTGTGTACACTTTATTATGGGAATACATGGAACCCATGTTTTCGGGTTATAGGTCGGGGGTTGAATTTGGTTAAAAATAGGCCAAATTGGTGAAAAGTCAATATTTTACCCCATTTTGGCTTGTGAAAATTAAACTCGACTCCACACTGGATGGGTGAAAGCTTCATACTTGGTGTGGGGGTTCCCCATGATGAGTCCATGAACCCTATTGTTTTGGGGTCAGGTCAGGGCGTCATATGAGGTCACGAGAGGTAAAAGTCTGAAAACATTGTGAACACGATAAGCCAGACTGGTTAGTCTGATCGGGTTGAAATTTGGTGGTCGGCTTTACCATGGGGGCGAAACAGGAATCTATTGTTTTTGTATAGTTTCAGGGGTGATGAATTTCAGTCAAAAAATGGGAAGTTTGTGGACTGTTTGGCCAATTAAGGCTAGTGAACACCGATTACTCGCCCCAAACCTGGATGGATGAAGGCTCATCCTGTTTTTTTTTATGGTGTGTTCCCCATGATTGAGTACGAACCCTATCATTTTGGGGTCAGGTCAGAGAAGTCATGGCTGAGTACAGGAACCCTTATTGTTTTGAGGTCACCCAGAGGCCAAGTCTGAAATCTTGAAATTAGTGTGCAGCTATATCAAAAGAGTATAGAACCTATTGGTTGGTTGGGAAAAATGTGAAATTTGCAGATGATGTGTTTCCCATGGATGAGCTCCTCTCCCATTTGTCCTTGTGTCTGGCTCTGGTTGTCAGAAAGAGTCAGAATCAATAAGGCCTTTTGGCTTTTGGTTAAAGAAACCATTTCCTTCTGAGAAATAATGATTGAAATACCCACATTCAGGGTTACAAAGTAGAAATAGCTTCGTTTCCTGAGAGAGAGCGCCCTTCAGTGAGTCGATCCTAACGGAGTGAAACCCCAACTTCAGCAGTTCGCGATTTATAAGACCGCTTGAGTCGTATATTTTCTGTAGAGGTCTTAACATCAATTCATTGCTCTGCAGTGGATAACACACCCCTGTCTGTAGAATGTGGAGGTGACATTGCGTCTGCAGGGAACACCTGTACCTCGAGGAAAGTGCTCTGCACCGACGGGGACTTGGAACCGCGATCTTTGTGAGCCCCAGAATCCACGTCGGGGTCTACGTTCCCTCTCGGAGAAACCACTGTCGTCACGACCTACATTCGACCCTCAGGGTAACATTCCGGTTCACAGACACGTTACTGTGACTATCATACGAGGTAAGAAAATTAGTCATGTGGATCTGAAATGTCTCAGGAATGTCTGGGTCTGTGTTATGTCCTGGTGGTAATTACCACTGTTTTCAACTTAAAATCGATTCTGATTGTGACTTGCTTCTTGAACAGGCTCTGTATACCGCTGTGGCTACTATCATCAATCATCATTACTTGGGGCAATTGTTCCTATACCTAGCACACTAAATCTAACAGCCTAGGCTGCTAGCCTAAGCTCGAAATTTGGCATATTACGGCCGCTTCTGTGATGGTTTATTGTTTCTTATTACTAATTTTAAACTGTAAGTAGCTTCTAGAGCAATCATCAGAATGTCGTGACAACTGACAGGTCGCAAATTATGCCTAGTGCATAATTACGAGGGAATGGAGTCCACAAAAATTAGCAAACTTTTTATTTGGCGTCTGATTAGTAAAATACAATCAATAGAAACCATTCATCTCCATGGCAGTAACTAGCCATGGACAAGTTACCTCTGATCTGTCGGAAGGAAAGGTGTTTATGGTCATCTGAAGATTTTGTATGCTTGGGATGAGAGGCATACCCCTTCAGCTCTGTCAGAAGATTTCAAGCTAGGAAAATGCACACAACGGTCTCCAGGGAGCCCATAGACAGGATGCTTCTGGCTTCCCTTGTGCCCTGCCTCCAAGGACAATGCAGATCCTTCAGCAGAAGAAAGAGTCGAAAATCACTTGGCCCTGCACACAGGGCAATGAACTGCTGTTCACTTAGGCACTAGTACAAGAAAGAACTCGATGATGACAGTTTTATGGTTTCGTGGACATTCCAGTTTCCATGGAGGCAGCCAGCGTACAAGGTCGTAAGTGTAATCACAGAAGCTGCAGATAGCCAGACAGGCGGCAAATCTCTTTCGGTCGGGGAAGTAGAGTGAAGGGAATTTCCTGGCATGGATGTAGTGGAATTTAGATAATGTTCTAGATGAGCAACTGCTCTACTGAAAGACCGAATTTAGAGAAGGGGGGATTTGGATCAACCATCCCAGTCTGGAATGGTCCTAGCCAAAACACTACTCTCATAACAGTTAGTCCTAGGATTACAACTGACAAAAGCCAAAATGCATATCATGCAGATTCTGACGATCAACAGGAATCTCAGTTGACCACGGACACCCTTCTTAAAGAGATATCAACCCATTTTGTTCTGGACGCTCTGCCAGCGAAACAAGATCCGCTGAGCAGTGGAGTGACAGGCTGCTAAGGTCTCTGGGATCTCAGTTCTGAAGCAACAAACCTGGCTGCTCTTCCCTGAATGGCTTCAAGACTATCTATTATTGATTGGAGGAGAATTATCAGTTTGGAGGCGAGTACTCCAATGTCTGGAGAAAAAGAGGGGGAGGAAGACTAAAACATAGTGTAGTGTGATATGGGTCTTTGACTTGATTTGATTTTACGGGTTCAGGAAGCCACTTGAGGCTCATCTATTAAGAACCATGGCTGTATTGATCGTGGCTGAGCACTGCGATAACTCGCCTTCTCGACTAGTGCCTCAGATGTATCGAGACAGGGTGTATTGTAACAATGTCGACCGCTCCGGGACCGTCATTTCACATCCCATCCGTAGGAACTATCAGTGAACTCCAGGACCCGACCACTTTCTTGGAAATTCAAGTTCAACGTGAGTGCTCACAGCCGACAGTGGAGACTTTTGCAAATATCCCATAACAAACCCCAGCAACCCCTAAAAATCCACTGCATTACAGCGGAATCATGAAGTCAAGACCTTTCCCATAGCAACTGCTAATACAGCCAACCTAGGAAAAAGTTCTTTGGTGACGCTGGATGTTCGCATCCTGAATACTTGTTTTGGGGGTCGGCACTGATACCATTCTTCTTGCTTGATGGTGCAGTATTCTTGTTACCTTGGGGACGCAGTCAGAGTGATGGGGCAGATAGGAGTATCTCTGCTTGGAAGATATTTAAAGAGCTTTTGCCTTCGTGTCTCTATCTATGAAAGTAGGATGATTGAGGCCTGTGTTAGGAGGTAGCAAGACCTGGGGTGTCAAGCTCTATAATCTCTGGAAGCGGCAGAGGACAGCAGAGGAATGTACGTATGTATACAATCTGGTGAATTTGCAGTGATGGGAACATGGTTCAGCCAAGTTGAAAGAGAGGCTTGAAGGACAACTGCAGGCTTGTATGCAACACAGGTTGTATCGTGGAAAATGGAAAACTGTATTTCATGACGATGTTCCTGTGTGGAGTGATTGGCCTTCAAAGTTTGGTTTATTATGCAGAGAAATCAAGGAGAATCCCAATTGCACAATAACACATGACGTCACACTTGGACAACCTGGGAAGTTATGTTATGTATTTCATTGTTTCATTTTGTTGAATAAGTCAACATTCAAAAGTAGTTCTGAGTCTTTCTCTCCCCAAAGTAACCATCACACCTACCAACCCATCAACAGGAATCCTCTCCATAGACTAAATGCTTTCAAAAGTGAAATTATGTGTGAATTTCAATAGGAAAACAAGAATTTTGCAGGGTTGTGCAAGTATGGCTTCATCTATTATTGCAGGATGGAAGCTTATCGATCTTGCACAAACTTCAAAGGACTGTAATTTGCAACGGAAAGTCTCATGAACTTCAGTTTTTCTCCAGCCATTAAATTAGCCTCTTCATAATTCATCCTGCAGTTGTCCTTTAAGCTTTTTTAAGATTAGTGAATCTGCACAACTGATGAGATATGAGATGGTTTTTCCACCTAGACAGGATGGAAGATGACTGGGTTAGTGAGTGCCTAGCCCTGGGAATCCGAACGATAATACGCCTATGCTGGATATGCTGAATACTATGCAACATGTCATGTTTTTGTGACTTTGCTCTGTCTACATGTGAGGTAGTACAAGCGACCTCTGGCATTCGTGCCATCCTACCTATAGCCTAGAAGAAATTTCCCCCAACCCGTGCTGAACGGCGATTGCACTCCTTGTGTTGATTTGTAGATCCCACATGCACACATACTAGCACTTTCCAAATCCAGGTTGTTCTACCTAAACTTTGACTTTGCAATGTAGAGTTAGAGTAACACAAACTGTATATTGCTGATACAATGTTACACATACAAATGCAATTCTTTGTTCTTAACTCACACAGGAACATTTTCCCCTTCATATAGTTACAAGTTTTAGGTTGCCATTGCCTCTCCAGTATCTAATACATATAGCTCCCCTGGTAAAATGTGTATATTCAGTGGTTGATGGGAATAGCGGCTGTGGGGGGCCTAGAATAACTCAGGTTTAGCCCATTCAACCCATGTCAAAATGGATGCCAGACATTGGAACGAGAGATTGATGATACGGATTCCATGCATAACTAATTCTGTAGGCCTGAATAAACGTTCTGTGCTCATTTCAATCCTCCTAGGTGATAATGAACCCCCAGTCGTAAACTGTGATGGCCGGGACCTCACCGTGTTTGCACCGGTGGCTCCGCTGGTGTCAAAGTGGATCTGCCCTCTTGCACTGCAAATGATGATTCTGGGACAGCTATCCTCGTCTCTCAAACCAGAGGTTCAGGCTCCTCTTTCCCCAATTGCGTGACAACTGTCACGAACACCTTCCGAGATCCAGATGGCAACCAGGCCTCCGGGACCTTCATTGTCTTTGTCAGAGGTGCGATTTGGTCTTAATTTTGACTTGGAGGTTCTGGAATAATATATTGTATATATTTATTATAGATTATAATATATATATAATATATCATATATTATATTATTATTTATTTCATATATAATATATTCGAATAATTGTATATGTATCATGAGCATCAAATTAGACACTGTAGCAATGTTGGCAAAGTGGTGCCATCAGAATTTGTTTGGAGAGGTGAAGAGAAGCGATTGAAAAAAATATCTGTTTGCACGGATACACTTCTGATAATGAGCCACTCATTATGTATTTTATAACTGTAAAAATATGATACAATTGGTCCAATTAGAGCAATTTCCAGTCGTTCAGTTTTGAACCATGAAAATCCTTCAGCTCTGGATGTGGGGAAGGGTGTCCATCCCTGATTGCCACCTAGTGGGTTTTTCTTTCTTAAGTTGACTGACCCCTAAATCCTAGGACGTTCCCTCAATATACAGGTTGGTTGATAGAGCTCAATTTCAGAGATTGGAGGTTGGGATTAGCTGATCTACTGAGAGACCTGGAGTGAAAGGGACCATTGAGAGGCAGCAACTAGCAGATACTTACAATGATATCTTCTTCACTCGGTGGAAAAACTGCTTCACAGTTATAATTCTGATTATTACAGGAGATGGTTTATACTCCATCAACCCTGCAGAGTGTATCTGGCGGCATCTAATACTCTGCCCTGTTCTATATACTGAGGTTTGTTCAAATGTCCCCCCAATCAGCCACCTGGACAGATAAAAAGAGCTAAGCTGCTTAATCCATGTGAATGAAAGACAGGAGAAAAAAGTGCTCCCTCTCTCCCAAGCTTTAACAAATGAGCTACCTCTGATCTCCTGCAATCAACCAATCGTTTGCTCCCCCACCAATTTTTTTCAAGTGACTTGGAAATCAGAATAAAATTCCATTTTCTCCTGTTATGTCACCTTCTCCAGTGACAATGAGCCCCCTGTAGTGACTGCAGTGGATTGGACATCACACGGGTCATCACGGGTATGACAGCATGTGCTCTGGACTCGCTGCCGAGGTGCAGGGCTACGGATAACTCTGGGACCGTGCTGGAACTGGTCCAGTCGCCGTCCCCAGGCAGTTCTTTCTTAGTCGGAACCACGCAGGTGTAGCGCCTTCGTGGATCCAAGCGGCACTGGGCATCAGACTCCTACACCGTCACCATCATCAGAAGAGGTAAACACTGCGTCTTCTATCAAAGCCAGTGCCGAGGCCGAAGCTATATCTAGGAAGGAAATAATGAACAGATACAAGGGCCGTTTGTTGCAGAATTAAAACCGGGATGACGTCATAATAGGAGGTTAGGAAATCGAGGCATAGCCGTGGGATTTTGAGAAAAATAACAGGGAAAAGACCTTCTCTATATGATCATATCTAATTTCCCAAAACTGCTCAATTGACGAACGATGTCAGAACTCAGAATGTAACACACAGACGGCATGTGCCATTGTTCATATCTAGTAGAATGAAATAAAAGAAACGAAGAGAGAATTGTGCCCAAATGGAAGGTGGTTAAAGTTTATAAAGCCTGAATATATCTTAATCATTCTCGTAAGATATTCAGCTAGGCCTGGTATGTCTCGGATTACATATCAATTCAAGCAAAATGCATGCGTGCAGACCCAATATAGCTCTTTTAGGCCCTGCATTGTGTAATGTATGCAACTTGAAACAGAGTGAAAACTCCAGAAGTTCCGTTGATCACCGATTCAAATTACTCCCACGACCACCCAGAATGTTGTATTCGCTAGTGATGTTCCATACTGGAAATTATAACAGTTATAAATTCCACTTTAACACACTAAACTAACATACATAGGGCACATGGTATTTATGAATTACACCTAAATGTCAAAGGAAAGCAGTATAACTGGCAACATCACTTGAGCAGACCTATTTGTTGTTTTTCCGTGACATTAGCTCATGAATGTAACTGGTGAAGGAGTGACTGAGTTTCTACCAAAATGCTCTTGTTCGTGTTTCATCTGGCGTCGAGATATCTCGACCAGGCAAAATGCAGAGAACGGAATGTGAAGTAAATTCACTGCAGCTGTTCAGTACCTGTACAGCATATGCCTAAGTCATTTTCCTAGCTCCTAATCTGCCGGAAAACAAACGGTCCGCTGCAACCCCACTGCCCAGCCCCTTCATTTATACTTCCTCACCAAGATGTAACATCTGCTCCAAGCTCTGCGTCGGCTTCAGCTTTAGAAATCCTCCTTCTCACTCCCTTTTTAACAACCTTTGAGAGATTTTCTGTGTGATATCACTTTCGATCGGTCCCGCAGCAAAGAACGAAAAGCAGTAGCATATATATATATATATCTATATATATATATATATATAATATATATATATAATATATATATATAATATATATATATATATATATCTATATATATATTCTATATATATATATATATATATATATATATATATATAGCAGCAGCGGTAATCACGCAGCCCTAGCCTATTACATTGTACATTGGCTCAGCTAGCTCCAGGTGGCGAAGACAATCCATTGCCCCCCAAAACTGACCGAATGCTTCTGGTTGGTGGAGTGGAAGGGGGGGGGGGGGGTTAAAAAAAAAACCAAAGCGGATGTTCTATTTGTATGTATTCACTGTTTTATTACGGTTGCACTAATATGCCTGAAGCGATCTATTATTCCGAACACACCCTGGCGCGATGAAGCGATACAGGCTGGTCTAAGGAGACAATTGTATTCTCCCCACACTCTATTCAACATTAATATCTGATTTCTTGACGAAGTCAGTGGAATCTATGCACAGACTGTCAGCATGTGTGTGTGTGTGTGTGTGTGTGTGTGTGTGCGCTCCAGCTATAACACAATAACTGACTCTACCTGGATGCATGAAGCCCTATACTGGTATGGTGTTCCCCATAATGAGTACATGACCCCTATTGTTTTGGGGTCAGAGGTCTGAAATCCTTGTAAACATGTTGAGTCTAGAATGGTTGGTCTGATCAAGGTTAAATTTGGTATCAGGCTTTCTTACGGGGAGGATGACGATGCCGGTCTGATCAAACTGAATTTTGTGTGTAGCTTTCTTATGGTTTAAAAAAAGTAGTTTTGCTGACTACTTCACGGAGAAGTTAGTCATGATTAGACGTGAGCTTGATCATGGAGGAGACGATACTGATATTGCTGGCTCAGCCTGCTCAAAATGGTGGCACCATATGGGTATGCTTCTCAGACTGCCTGTGATACTAACACCCCCTATTGCTCTTAATTCTCATGTGAGTCAGGATGAGGTAAGAAAGATTGTGGCAAATCTACCTTGTAGACTAGCCCACTCTACACTTTTACCAACTATTACATCGATCATCAACATTCTTTCATCCTTTAATCAGAAGCCATCCTTGGTCCTGATGATTTGAGTGATTACCGTCCGTATCTAATCTGCCCACTCTTGGTAAAATTATTGAGTACCATTTACTGTGGAAACTATGGAAGAAGGGTGGCAGTAAATCTGCATACAACCTGGCCAAAAGAGGAGCAAAGAGAGCAGTCTATGATGCACAGAAAAGAGCTGAAGCAAAGTTTTGTGAAAGGAGTAAAGAGAAAGGTTTTGTCTTCAAACTGGCCAAGAACACTCAGAACCTAGATGTAGGTGACATTGGGGAGAAAGCTGTAAGAGCTGATCAGGGTAACCCGCTTACATGATGGTGTCAAGTGTGTAGTCTAGAAACAGCACTACCAGCGGCTCCTTAACATCAAGTTACCTCGGGGATCGGGTTCTGCACTTCCATCGGCAGATCCTGTACTCAGTGCCCCAGAACAGAACATACCACGTCAGAGCTGAAGAGAAACTACATGTATTTAGTTTTGTGTTCACATACCCACCCTTCTGCTCTCTGTCTATCGAGATATGAAGGCCCCATGGTAGACTGTACTGGCTTGAGCATACTTTGATGGTCCCCTTTGGCACCCCTGGAGAGTTCCTCCCCCTGCCGATGTGCACCGCTATGGACAATTCTGGGACCGCCTTCTCGTCTCGCAACGCCCAGAATCCTCAGCTTCTTCCCAGTGGGTACAACGAGGATAAGGAACACCTTCGAGGATTCCAACGGCAACCAAGGCGTTGGCTTCTTTTCCGTCATCATAATTGCGGAGGATGTGAGAAGTGCGTGTGCATGTCAGAGTATATGTGCGTGTGCTGGTGTTACCACTTTGAGGTGTTCATGATCCCCTGTCTGATTTCTTTGAGGACTTGATTGAGGAAAAGATGAAGGCTGTATGTGGCAGTTGATAATCACCAGTCCTTGATGCTTTTTGCTCAAACATTCCAAATGTAATGGTAAGTTTTTACTGCCATATATTGACCAGGTACGATCATGAACACTCAATGGAATTTTGTGGTGTTTGGGTTGGGTGATAATGGTTCCATTAGATTTCGGGCAGAAAAGCTCTTTTTATGTAATTCACAGTTTGAGCTTGTTGGTTCATGTACTGACTGTAGGAGTTGTGGCCATGTCAGTCCGCTTTATGGTGACTCTGGCTGACTCTGGCTATGAACTGACCTAGATTATATATATATATATATATATATATATATATATATATAGTTTGCGTGATTTGAAAAATGCCCCACTCATGCAAACCCAGCGATTGATTAACCCTCCCATTTGTTCCGTCTGCAGATCCTGCTCCCATTATGGCCCGGATCACCTGTCCCACGAATGGTGTAGCAATATGCCAGGGGCCCATGAATGACATCATTGGCCTTTGGAATGACCCGATCTGCAGTGGTGGTACCCCTCCTCTAACCCCCAGCTGCACCCCTTCCACAGGGAGTGCCATCGGTAGGGGGTCAACGTGGTGACGTGTACCTGTGTCGACACAGTCGGAGAGTCAGCGACCTGTCAATTCACTATTCCTCCTGGTGAGTGTATTAATTGATTTTCATCTTACAATTCCCAGACCTGGATAACTGCACTTTTTGTCAGCTGGGATTCTTCTTCCAAGTACACGGAATAAGGCTATGCCTTTCTAGCAGTATCCCGGTGTGTGGGGTTTTTTTCTTTTCAATTCAAAGTTTTTCCTATGAGTCACCATTTGTGACAGACAGGGAAGTATAGTTGATGCATTCTAGAGGGATTCCCCCCTAAACCCCTGACAACTCGACTCTTGTTTCCAAAGCTGAATCGGTTCCACCTGTCGTTGACTGCAGTGGGATCCAAGTGACCCAGACCATACCGTTCAGCTCCTCCAGCGTTGCCGTGGCGCTACCCAGCTGCACAGCCAGCGAGAATGCCGTACTCTCCCGCCAGTCCCCCACCTCAGGCTCTGTCTTCCCCGTTGGGACCACGAGGGTGGACTAATGTCTCATTGATTCCGCGGGTAACAAGGATGGTTTCGTGAATTCATTAGTAAACAGGAAGGAAATAATAGTTTCAGGTCTTTGGTGTCATTGTTACACAGGGGGGTAAGCAATAGTTTCAGGTCTTTGTGATTGGTCGATTCAGGTCAGCTGACTCTGCATAAACCAAGGGACTGGGTCTTTGATGTCATTGTTACACAAGGTAAGCAATAGTTCCAGGGATTGTAATGAAAAAGGGCAAATATGCCATTCATTCATCCTTTATGATAAGTCTGAAATGTGATTGGTCGATTCAGGTCAGCTGATTGTGCATAAACCTATGGATCATGCATTACTGCAAATCACAGGCGGATGCCAATGTCGGACTAGCATGTCTAATAGTCATAGTACTTAGTCTGTCTGCTATCAATATGCATTGCACGTGAGGGCCGTGCTGCTAATTTCAATTTCCAACTTTTTTGAGAACAGTTTGTAGAGGTTCATTCAAGTGGCATTCATGTTAGGAATGGTTTGTGTTGGCTAGAATGTAGAAGAATTCATGAACGAAAAACGAAGTAGCTAAGGTGCCGTTTGACTAGGCTCATGCGTGCATGGTACTCCAGCGTTGGTGAATAGCTGGTTTGAGTTTCTGAAAAGCGTTGCCATGAGTGACTGGAAAAAATGTGCAGAAAGGTGCCTGAACTGGTTCATTCAAGCACGCATATTCGTAAAATGATACTGGGGGCAGCTATTATACGTATTTTGCATTATGGCCGTTTGAGGGTAACTTTTATGTTTAATGCTCACTCAAGTTTGACACATTCATACGCGTAAACCTTAGTCATTTGATGACGTTCAATATGTTCGTAGATGCAAGGAAGAGGCCAGGCCGTTCGGATGTCTCTGAACAAAGTCTTTGGCTAGTTGGCATGTTTGTGAAGGAATGCTGTGATTAAACAATGACAACATTGTTAATCCGAGTTGCCACTTCCCATCAATTAAAAGCCAGGAATCCCTCTGCTACTGGCTGCTTTTTGCCCTGACTGATACAGGCGAGGAGTTCATTTCTGCTCAAACCACTATGCTGGTTGAGCTATTGGAATCTGCATGTATCTATCTATCTATCTATTCCAGTGTGTCTACAATTGCCTTTTGCTCCCAAATCATTCTGCGATGGATGTCGACCAACTTTGACACAATGTTCCTGACCCATTGGACATGTTGACCTTGTGAAGGTCAAGGTCAAAGGCCAATAAGGGGCAAGATAGGCAGTATTGTAAAATTTCAAAATCTCCTCCTACAAAGTTTTGTGCACAGTGCTGATGTCGGTCATTATGATGGTCCTAAAGGCCTTACCTTCATGTGTTCAGGAATTTTTGGTCCAGGCCCACCTGGGTCACGGGCCCCATTTTATGAAATTTCACACCAATATACTTGAAATGCAATCTCCTCCCACACGATTTATTTGATGTTCTTCTGATTACTTGTTAATGGTCCTTGGGTATAGGCCATCGGGGTGTCAGTAGAATTTGGGCTCAGGAACCCCTTAGTGCCCAGGCCCATTATATGAAATACTGTAAAATGTTGTATCTTCTCCTACAAATTTTGTTGCACCAGTGCTGATGTTTCATTCATGAGGGGGGTCTAATAGCCATATCTTTAGGGGGCCCAGGGAAAAGGGGTCCAAGGCCCGAAGTGGGCCCTGGGCCCATCAAGTGGATTTATGCAAATCTTCCACTCCTTATACGAATTTCAGTGCCCAGTGCTTACATTCAGTCATAATGATGATCTAACGCTGTACCCTTTGGGGTGTTCAGAAGTTTTGGTCCAAGGTCCACTTGGCCCTACAGCCCATTTCATGAATTTCACACAATGTACTGAAAGGCATCTCTTTCCCACAAGCTTCAATTGATTTTCTTTAAAGTTACATACAATGGTCCTTGGGTATAGCGCCCTCGGGGGTGTTCAGGAATGTTGGGTCCAGAGCCCAGTTTGGGGCCCTAGGGCCCAATATAATGAAATAACTGCAAAATCCTTGTATCTCCTAACAAATTTTGTGACAGTGTCTGATGTCAGATCATAATGGTGTTTCTAATAGCTTGCCTTCATTCAGGTTGCCTAAGGGGTTTAGGTCCTAGGGGCCCTAGTGTGGGCCTTGGGGGCCCATCATGTTGAAATATGCAATATGCCTTCTCTCTTACAATTTTAGTGCACAGTGCTTACATTCGATCATAAATCGACTGTCTGACAGCCGTACCTTTGGGTATTCAGAATTTTTGGTCCAGGTCCCCATGGCCCGGCCCCACTTGGGCCCTAGGCACCATTATATATGAAATATGCAAAAATCATGTATCTCTCCAAGTTTTGTTGCACAGTGCTGATGTTCATCATAATGTTTGTCTAATTGCCGTACCTCAGCGTACCGTACCCGGGAGTTAGGACAAGGCCCATGTGGGTGCTGGGCTGGCTGATTATGTGGAGTAGCATGCTTCTCCTCTACGAATTTGGTGCCAGTGCTACATTTGGTCATATGAGTGTTCTACCGCCGTCCCTTCGAGGTGGTTCAGGATTTTTGGTCCAGGTCCCATTCGGCCTGTTTTATGAATTTCACACAAGGGTATTTGAATGCATCTCCTCCCACATTTTCAATTGATTTTCTTCAAAGTTCCTTAATGGTTCTTGGGATATGGGCTATTGGTTTGTTAGGAATTCTGGCCCTTAAATGAAATATCACAAATCTTGTATCTCCTGCAATTTTGTTGCACTGTGTGTTTGGCATAATGATTGTCCAATGCATACTGCAGGGTGCCCAGAGATTTGGGACCCAAGGCCCATGTGTGCCCTGGTGTCCATCATGTGGAATTAGCAAAATGCTTCCACTCTTATAATTCTGGTGCGCATTGCTGACATACTGTTGTAAAACAGGGATTTTGTACCTTGTGGGTTTTTCAGGAATTTTTCATCCGAGGTCCATGCACTTTGGGCAGAGGGTCCATTCCATGAAATTTCACACTGGCACCTCCTCCCATAGTTTCAATAGCTTTTCCTTGTGCTCCTTGGTTGTGGTCCACTGGTGTGTTAGCGAACTTCTGGCCCAGGCCCAATGTGGGCCCTATGGCCCAGAATGTGAAATCAGCAAATGTTTTCTCTACTAATTTTTGGTGGCTGATGTTCAGTCAATCTGCGGTCCCTAATAACCGTACCTCCAGAGTTTTCAGGATTTTCGTCCCAAGGCCGTGTTGAAAATGCTTCTCCATCCACAATTTTAGTGCATCATGCTGATGTTCGGTCTTAGTGATGGAATACCAACCACAGCTTTCTGTCCCAAAAGTTATTAAAGGGGCATAATGAACTATCCTGTGAAAAACTGCAAGAATCTGCAAAATGCTTTTTCCTCTACAAATTTAATTGGATTACCCAGAACTCAGTCATGTTTATCACAGAATGATGTAGCTTGATGGTTCAGGGATTTAAGGCAAAGTCTGAAGGCTATTTTAAAATGCCATAGTTTGCGCCCCATAGTGCATATTTTTGTACATTATAAACTAAATTGATGTTGAAGTTTGTCTGCAGCTTTATTACAACTCAGATAGCCCAGTTGTGATAAGGTGAAAAACAGTGAATGGCCATTGAATTAAATTTACACTGCAGTTGCCTGTCACTGTACCCATATTTATAAACTTATTTGATTTTGTCATGCATGTCCCACTTTCATTACCCAGTAATGTAGAATATTGACTCATTGACTGTCTTCCATTTCCTTAAATCCCCCAATTCAAGCCCAACTACTTGTATTCCATTTTGTGCTTCAAGTGGTCACCCTTCTCCTGGTCTCCATTGTCTATTTAACTTTTGAGTAGAGCCGTGAGACCTTCTGTTTACTATGTTTACTCAAATAGCTGCCATTGTCCTTATTTCCTTGGAATGGGAGTTGGTGAGTTGGAAAAATTATCATCACCTAGTGAGGCAGGGTAATGTAATTCCGAATTGAGTACATATAACAGGCCATGTTGTTTCATGCAACAGTGCAATTGGAAGGAGGTTTTGAGAGTTCCTGGTTTTGACTTGCATATGTCCGGTATTCTTGTCAGTATCATGACCTACATTTTCTGGCAGTAGGCTGGTCCATGGGATTTGGAAACTACCTGAACCTGGCCGCCTGTGGTGATCTTTACCATTCAATATTGAACAACCTCCCTGCTCTCCATCCAGTTACAGCTGAGTATAAATTTTTTTTATTCATTTTATGTGAGGGTGCACCTCCTTTGCCTATTTTTGTTCCAACCATGGGACAACATATGTTATTCGCAGGTTGTCACTATTGTCTTATTGGTCATTTTGCCAATTTGTGATGGCCATTCGCAGACATGTTTTACCATGACCTGAGACTGACTACAGTGGCCATCATTCCTTCTTTTTTTTTTTTACCTGATCACAGGCATGGTGGCTTCTGTCAAGCGTCCTATTCTCCTCATATCAATTTTGATGATCACTTTTGGTCAGTATTAACGTTTGACTAATTGGAAAACATGTAGGGTGTTCACCTGGTGTCATTTCGATCATTTTGTTGCAAATTGGGGGGGGGGAAATCATGCACAACTTCCACACTGAACTGGACAAATCTTTGACCATAAATAAGGCCGTGTGAAATCCTTTTGCCGTCTTCAATTGGTCATTTTCTTTGATTGATGTTGACCTAACCTGAGTAACAATGTTCATTGTACGGCTAAGACATCTTTGGTCCATATGAATATGAAGGTCAAAGGTCATTACAGTGGCAAAATACGCCATTTTTCTGAATTGCCTTTTTTTTGGCCTGATAATGTTGAGCATTTAGTCACTTAATTGTACATTAGTCTTTGTACATTTATGCGGTTTGAGCTCCAGCACCATTGTTGCTCCGTTTATTTGGATTGAAATTGAAAAAAGAGGGGGTATACTAAAAAATTTTTAAACACTATATGTTAACTTCATACTCTGTACTGCCGTCTGCCTCACTGGAATTTACCTTCTTTGGCGATTGGGTAACATATCTCCCTTTTCAATCAATCCATAGGCCCTCTTTTGACATCACGTGTACCCCGCCACAGATTCCATGGGCTACAAAATACACATAGAAAGCAGTTTTGGGCGGAAATAATTATTTTGGGATATTGCAACCTTGTCTATTATGGCCACTCTATAGTTGGATGGATCACCACACAATAAATCTTTTTAGTACTAAATAAATGACGTGGTTAACTTTGAGAATTGCAGAGTAAAATACATGTAGAGGTGGCCATGCAATAATGTACCCCTCATGTGTGGAAGGATTTCCTTGGGGCAACCGTGCCTTTGGCAGGGTAGGAGATAATAATACCACCTTTAGTGCCGTAAGGACAGAGCATTATTTGGAACAATCCTTTGCATTCTGAAGTTGATGGACTCCTTCTTCTCAAATTGTTATGGGAAAACTTGACTCCAGGCCATCAGGACTTTTAGGTTGAAATATGTTCAGCATCTTGTGAACAATAGGTCTTCAATGCTTATGAGTGCGGTGAAAACTGGTTGTGCATCTTCCCTTGTGAAGAGTAAAATCATCCTAAAACCAGTTTCCGAGTGGCATATTATCGATAGAAAATCGGAAAAGCCTTGTGGAAAAAAAAATATTTGATCGAATCGGTTGGACTACTTGTGGACAGCATAACCTCCAGTAGATAGCTCATCTTGGCATGCATGTTTTTCCCCATAATGATTGGAGATTTTTTTTCTGAGGATTTCGTTGATCTTTGTCCAAGGTCAACAGATAACAATTCTTGTAATAAACTGTAGGTTCAACCTTGCTAAGGACACCTTAAAGGACAACTGCAAAGGATGATATTAAGATCAATATTGAAAAAACAAAATATTGAGAAAAACTGAATGCGTCAGTCTTAACCCGAAGCTCATGCACTTTCTGTTACAGATTTTCCTTTTGAGGTTGTCTAGGTAAGTGTGCAAGCTGAAAAACATCCATCATGCTATTAAATAATGTCATACTTGCACAACCCTGACAAAATTCTTTGTTTTTCTATTAAACATTCACACATTATTTCAATTCGAAAAGCATTTAGTCTATGGGAGTATTGCTGTATTGGGTGGTAGGTGTTGATAATTCCTTCGATGAGAGAAAGACAACAAAATTTTTAAAAAAAAAGAAAGTCGTTCAATTAAATACCAACAAAATGAAACATGAATCCATACCATCATTTTTCCCTGGGTTGTCCCAGTGTGCCGTCCATGCGTTATTGTTGCACAATGGGATTCTCCCGATTTCTCTGCATAATGGACCGAACTTTAGGCCAACAACTCCACATATGAACATTTAATTGACGTAGGGTTTTGACTTACAGATACAGTTTTTTCAATCTCCACGATTGACCTCTGTTGTTTTCAAGCCATGCGTTGAGCCTTTATTGGTGTTGGCCTAGTTGGTTTTTCTATCCGCTGCTCCACCAATGTCCATCACCGGATTTCTTGAATAATTGAGTCAATATTACCCTTTTTCTTCGCAGCTGCCACCACTGTCCCTCTTTGCCCCAATACTGCCACAACTGTCTGTTCTGATGGTGAGGTGATTGGTCTTGGCGTGACCCCGTCGTTTCTTGTGGTGTTCCTCCCTGACAGTCAGCTGTAACCTCTTCAGGGAGTGCATCGGTCCTTGGGCGACCACAAGGTGAAAACTGTTTTTTTCTTTCTGACTCCGAAGGTGCATGATTCCTGTTCTTTACACTATAGCGCCGGTAAGGAGATGGAAGGAATGTTTTCACTAACCGACACCAATACGAATCACTGCGCAATAATATTTAGTACAATGCCCTGTACAATAGATTTTAGAAAAACTGGTGATCAATAACTGAAGGCTGCAATGCCTCCCTCTCACCCATATTGTTGTTTATGTTACCCGACACCCATGATTTGACAAACCTCCTGATAGCCTACTTTGTGCCTGAAATGTGAAAGATCCTCTGCCCCGGCATGACGGCGGTACAAGCGACCCACCGTGCGGATCATATGTTGGTGGTGATCAGAGTAGGGGGTGGTAGGGAAGAAGAAGGACAATATGCATAACACCTAGTGAGCAAGATTACCCGTTGTTGTTCCTTTCTCTCACCTCAGATGCCAATAGTGGAGGCAGGGGAATAGCAGGGTGGGGAGTCGATAGGCCGAGTAAATGGAAATCTAAATTCACTCACTAATCGGTCACTATGTCAAGCATTAGTTGCACAGAGTTCTCCAGCACAAACCAATTCACGAGCTGTGAAAAAAATGAGAGACAACCGTTCCAGAATCGGATAGGGTCTACACTTACCTAGTTACCGTATGGAGGTGGGGGGCAACTATGCATAGAGTGAAAAGGGAATATTGGAGCAGAGTGGAGAAGGGAATGGCTAGATGCAGTGGCCTGCCATCACTATAACTGGACACGGCGATCATTTGTTCGTTCACAAACAAGGCATTGTTGCTTTCGGCCTTCCTTGCCATTGATACAAAATGCATCAAGTCTGAGAGAAACTGAAATCTTTACGTACCATTCTCACGGTTCTTTGATCCACTATCCGCGTAAACATGATCTTTTTTATACCCGAACACCCGAGTAGTTAACCACCATCCTTCGGAGAGACAACCATCAAGCGAGCAATCAGTTTCTGGGAATTCTTGTTTCCGGACTGCATGCCCTATACCCGCCAAGAATAGCTCAGGCAATAAATCACTCGGAAGCTATCCCACTGGAAAATTCATTTGAAGGTACAGGCAACCCACTGCTGCTCTTTTGTTCTGAAAAAACGATTGGATAACCCTTAAAATAATGGGAATACATGTATACGAACAGGTAGGCCACACAGTCCATGTCCTCAGGATAGGGCCTAGGCCTAAGCCATCTTTACAGATTCGCACAATCAGTACCAGTGTTGAAGAAAGATATCTACCGCATCTGCCTCAGCTGGACTTGTGGACTATGATTCTGAATGTTCAGGCCGACTGAGAAATGCGGAGATAACCTGGAAATGGGGAAAATTGCCATTTTTGGCAAAAATCATTTGGTTTCACCCCAAAAAATTCAACCCAAGTTGAAAAGGCGGGTATGTCAACAGCTTCCATCAACAGTTGGCCTATTCAATTGATTTTAAACACCCAATTGATTCGATTTGAATGCTTCTCTTAAAATTGTCCAATGTGGGACTAGAGGTGGCACACACACGCATAATTTCACCGTTGACTTACACACTAAATTGGGTCGTCTCCGCAATCCAGCACCTCCAAGAAGTTTTACCTTAAATTGCCATAACATGCAGTGAAGCAGAGAGTCTACCAATTCCAACGATGTCCAATTCAATGTACCATGACTCGTAGATCTGAGCTAGTAGGAAATCTATTTTTAGCATGTTATTTGCAACTCAATTTTCCGACAAACCCTCGAAGAGGGCCTATTTTAGTCCCCCCCCATGAATGCCAAAAGTGAGACCAAATTTCCATGAAATTTTCAGCATTTGTACTTGAAATAACCCCCTTTCAGATAAAGTTGTGAGTGAATCATCCTTTCCACAAAGCAGCAGATGTACCCCCAAAATAATATTAGACAATTTTTTCAGGGCTAAACATTTTCGGCGATGAATCATCAAAGCTTATACATTGTGTGCCACCTATGCAAATAACATACAATGCAGTCAGTATGAGTACAAGGAGTTGCATGCGGTTTAGTACAATGCAGTACAATTAGGTTAGTATGAACAAAACTAACACAATGCTTTATTTTAGAGTATAGTTACAGTTAGGTGCAATGTTTTATGAGTACACTTGTGGTGCTTTTCGGCATATCAGCAAAGGCGTCGTTTACTGACAAACTTGTGGTTGTCTGTGCAAGTCCATGTTTTCCCAAGCCGGATATCATGGTTTGTTGGGGGGGGGCATAGGAAATTGGCAATTGACTGTCGTATATGCTCTAATCCCGTCAAATTATAACAAGTTCCAGACCTAGAGCACGTTTCGGTGGATATTGTCCAACTCTTCTTTGGGATTTGAGTTTTATCTTCTTAAATACGTCTGAGATTATTGAAGAACGCATTGTTGTTGGAGTGCTATTTTCAAAAAAAGTATTTGTAAAAATAAGCTTGCTCTGTGACTTTAATATAACACCTCAGGTGTGTTGTAACAAACTACTATTCATCCATAACAACTATCTATTTTTCTATAAACTGCAACTTACTAGGCAAAGCCTTGTATACTATCTCAATTGGTATGAATGATTAGCAGAGAGTCATACAAATGAGACAAAGTTATAATTTTTGTCTGGCCTGAACAAAGTTCAGGAAGAGACTTAGCGAGCATTGTCAGTCTGTTTGTGTGTATGTATGTGTGTGTGCATGTATATGTGTGTGTGTGTGTTTTTATGTGTGTCCCACTTTCTCGTTAGCAAGATTTCTCCAAAACGGTAATCCCGATTTTGATGAAAATTTTGTATGTAGTATCGGGGTTGGGGGATCACAATCTGATTAGATTTTGGCCGCAAAAGTCACTAATTGAGCAGGGTAATAAGCCTTATTGTGTAATTCATTGGTCAGACTCGTAGCAAGATTAGGATAAACCGTAGGTGCTATGGTGACTTGGTTTGGCAAACGGGCTTAAAATTTGCATAATTTATGCAAAATATTGGAGTTGGTTGGATTTTCATGGAACACCTGGTGGGTATGGTTGAACTTTAGTTCCAAACTTTTTTATAATGGATTCAGGGTCACTGGAGGTCATTCAACATGTCTAATTTGTATAATTTATGCATGATTTTAAAGTTTGACGGATTGTCATGAGACTTTGTAGATATGGCTTACTTTTACTTTGCAACATTTTTAACTTGAATTGGAGGTCATTCAGTGTGTCTATGTTTCATTGTTTAGTCCAAATTTCAAAGTTGTAAGAATTCTATGAGCTTGCTTGGTATGGTCTACTTATCCGGAAATTTTTTAACATTGACTTGAGTATGGGGTTATTCAGTTTGGGTATAATTTGCTGCATTCATGCGAAAGTTTGAGTTTGTTGGATTCCCATGAAAATTTTAATAGGCAATTTCAGTCCTATTTCCATGAAACTTATACTCCCTTGGGTAGACATGGTCAATAATCAGACTATGAATTCGAAATTGGTCACTGATTAGTTCAGTTCAGTTCAGTTCATTTATTTCCACAAAATAGCACATCCATACATATTACAATATAGTGATTGTTCGTAGAGGAGGTCTATAAAAGCAAATGCTTGTACAGGTAGACCCCCCATAATAATGCAAGTAATAATATGTAAACATACTAAAGAAACAACCCCCCTCCCCTTATTACTAATTGACTACAATACCAATGCATACGGCAGTAACCTCTGTAAAACATGCTGACAATGGATGCTCAGACAGAAATTAGATGTAGTTTTATATGCCTTTATAAAGCTGGTATTGCTTTTGTTTCCTTTAGTGAGTAATGCAATGCATTCCAAACATTTTCGCTCCATCCGAACCAATAGAACCGTTGAAGTTACTACTGTTTGGCTGTGGTATTTCAATGTTGTTAGCACCTCTGGTCGAATAATGGGAGTTATGTAACCTGAACAACGAACAGCAAATTACAAGGAAGTCTGGAATAAAACCATTTAAACATGAAAATACCAAGCTGTAAGTCGTAAATTCGATTAATTCTGAGAATTTCAGTTGATTAAATAGGACAGAAGTATTATCATAAAACCCTGCTCCAGTGATAATACGAACTGCTTTCTTCTGTAAACGATGAATTCTATCAATATGCCGTGGAGGAGCATTTCCCCCGAGAATATTAACCAACGATAACTGGGATAATCAAAACCCCCCATTCTACAGTGTAAGATCACTTCTTAGGGACTATTTGTTTTTAAGTTTATATAAAATACCTATGGTTCTAGCTACTTTGGTACAGATTGCTTTTATTTGGACTTTCCAGTTTCAATTGGAATCAATACAAGAGTGCCACAGAATGTGTACTGACTCATCCTAGAATCTCTGTTCCATCAATATAAATTTTCTTGTTATGGGTTGTGCGGTACTGGAAAGGATGGAAAAAGACGAATGGGTTTACCTCGTTCAATGAAAGCCTATTGGCCTTGAACCAGTCGGACACTTTCTTGACTTCCTGGTTGATAATATCTGCAGTATATGAAGGATATCCGATTTAAAAAGAATGCTAGTATCATCTGCAAAACGGCAGAATTTCAATTTATCTGATGAGAGTGGAAGATCATTTATGTATATTAAAAATAAGAGTGGACCCAAGACCGAACCTTGCGGAACGCCACAAGTAATGCCATTGTAAGGAGATGTACTGCCATTATATATACAAATTGCTTCCGATCAGTGAGGTAACTATGAATCCAATTGTACGCTATACCCCGGATACCATAATGATGAAGCTTACTCAATAAAATATCATGATTAACAGTGTCGAACGCTTTTTGAACAAATCTAGGAATAATCACCCAACCGAATACTGCTTATTATTAAAACCTTGTAAGATATAGTCGGTCAAGTCAATGGCCAGCATATAGGTAGTATAATCTACGAAAAAAAACTGAGGATGGGGAAATGATACTCATGCTATCAATGAAAGAAAAGAAGATTTTATAGGAATAATTTCTCAAGAATTTTGATAAGCTAGAAGAATCGATATCGGTCTGTAATTCGAGGGCAAATTAGTCTGACCCGATTTAAAAACAGGAATGACTTTTGCCAAACTTTTCGTTTCCGGGAACTAGCAGAAGACAATGACAGATTAAAAATATGTGCAAGGGGTGAGCAAATGGCTAAAGATGATTTACGTAAAATTGACACAGGCACCATATCGATCCCACTGGAAGTGGTTGGACGGAGATTATTCATGATTTCTATTATCTCCGACGGGTTCGTTGGAGAGAGAAAAAAAAGAACTTGGGATATTGTTATTAGGTAGAAAACCAACAAAAGTAAGTGCACAGTCAGGTAATTTGTGATGGCAAGTTCACAGGCACATGCCCCGAGAAAGAAAATAACATTGAAAGTATCAGCAATTTCAGCGAGTTTAGTATTGTCCATTAGTATAGATATACTATCGACAGAATCACTGGGTTTTCTTGACTTAATTGCTGATTAATATTTTTCCACAGCTTTGCGGAATTCGATGTGCACTCATCAAGTAAATTGTTGTAATATAGATTCTTAGAGTCCTTAATAAGGTTGTAAGAATTTTCCGGGAACGTTGTAATCTACCCTTATTATGTGCTGTTGGACTTTTGATATACTTATGATAAAGTTTATTTTTCGTATTGATCGATCTAATGATACCACGGGTAATCCAAGGATTACGTTTTGCGGTAGTTCTGCGAGTAATAGGCTGGAGAGGGAAATGATATTAAATTCTGTAGAATAACATCGACAAAACGCGTATAAGCACAGTTGTCATCGGTAATCTGATATAGCCAATCCCAATGATAGGTACTTAATGTCTGTATGAAATTGTGTGTGTTTCTCTCATTAAAACACCTTCTATAATTGCGAGGGGTTTTCCTTTGAAGGCTAAGCCAGAAGAAATGCTGAACACAGAATACAGGTAGGTGATCACTAACATCAGTTATTACAATACTCTGCAGACAAATTGTGATTGAAAGTCGTACATAATATATTATCAATTAACGTGGAAGCATCTTCAGTTATACGAGTGGGTCTTGAAATAAGGGGCAAGAACGAGCAAGAAAAAACTGCATCTAGAAAAATAGTTACATGATATCAGTCCCATAATGTAAGTGGTTCAGATTATAATCACCAGCAATAAAACAACTCTTCCTCTTCCTCACTAGTAAATCTAGGGTAATGCTAAAATCTCAGTAAACATACTTGCAGAATGACTTGGCGGGCGGTTGATAACTCCCACAATCTTAGGATGTTTGGTATCAGTAATTTCAAGAAAGACTTCATAATGAGGTGAATTCAAATCTAGGTCCACTCTGACATTAAAATGAACATCACTGCGAATGTAGAAACCAACCCCGCCACCTCTTTGATTGTCCCGATTGTTGTTGATGAAATTATTAATGGGGAATAGAAACCATTTCCACAGTAAGCTGTTTCTGTCAAATGCTAATACAAAAATTGAAAGCAACACATTGAAATGTCTTGTAATTGTTTGCATGGTGACTATAGAAAAACCACTGATCATGCAACCAGGCGAGGCACTGGGGGTGATCGCCTTGTTGTTGTCACCATCTCATGATTTTGCCTATTTCAGAAGATGATGTGTTTCCTGTTCGTTTTCTGCAATGGCTTACCCAACGAGCTGTATCATGTTCGTTTGGGTGGGAAATTGGAAATTAGTAACGACTGTTTCAAATACTCTCATATCTGTCAGAATTATAGCTAACACCTTACAATTACGGTTTGCGAATTACTTGTAAGTATATGTCAATATTCTTAAATTTTGCCTTATTTCAGGATGATGACTGTCTCCTGTCGTTAACTGCAATGGCTTGGACATAGTCCGTGAGATTCCCTTTGGGTCGAGCAGAGTGTCAATAAATTTACCATCTTGTACAGCAAACAGACCAATGCTGGCTCAGTCAGATTGGTCTTCAGAGCCCCAGATCTGGGTCACAATTCACCCTCGGTGACACTACTGTGGTGAACACATTTGAAGATGACGTGGTAACCGAGGAACAGGATTTTTCACAGTGACTGTAACTCAGTATGTTTGAAATGTGTGCTTCATCTTCTGTAATATAGGTTATGTCAGCTTTCTTCAATTCTTTTAAAAATGGTCCTGCGTCGCGGTTGGACCCTTCAAATGACTACTGGGAAGGAAATCATCGGCGATGAACACTCTTGGCAACCCCACATTCCATGCATAGCTGACAGATAGCTGTCAGAGTGACAAAGTACAATGCCCAATATTTTGAGGCCTATTGAGCCTTTGCATCACTTGAATGTGGTAGATTTGTTGAGCTATCTTGGTGGAAGATGTACTGATCTGCTGTGACAAGGTTGGGATCTAGATGGCAAACTTCAAAGGTAAGCTTCCTGTCCGAGATTACTAGAGCTTGAAATAACAAACCAATCAACTGACCGATCAGACTTTGATCATCCACTTCCAAGGCAACACAACTTTTTGGAGGGAATTTGGGAGGTATCAATATTGATGGTTGGTATGCATTGACTGAATCATAGTATCATCTTGTATGTCATATCACAAAATAATTCATTGGATTCGATGTTGCCTGATCTCTTGAATAATTGATTCGATATTGCCTTTTTCAGCTGCCCCAATATTGTCCATCACTTGTCTCCTAAATACCCGGCCACACCCATCTGTTCTGATGGTGATGTGATTGGTCTGTGGAATGACCCGGTCTGTTCTGGTGGGGTCCCTCCTCTGACAGTCAACTGCAACCCATCTTCAGGGAGTCTAATCGGTCTTGGGCAGACTACAGTGAATTGGGTTTTCCCTGGTTCCGGGGGGGGGGGGGGGGGGGGGGGGGGGGGGGGGGGGGGGGGGGGGGGGGGGGGGGGGTGACTCAGATGGAAGCACCGATGGCTGCTCTTTTACAGTAGCTTCAGGTAGGGAATGTTCCTGCTACCAATCAATTATAAACCCACGTGCAATTAATAGTCCAGTGAAATACACTATACAATACACTCGTGGAACCATGTGG
This sequence comes from Sclerodactyla briareus, assembly GCA_026419785.1. NCBI lineage: Eukaryota > Metazoa > Echinodermata > Holothuroidea > Dendrochirotida > Sclerodactylidae > Sclerodactyla > Sclerodactyla briareus. The sequence goes on from JAODTK010005688.1 coordinate 142,892, forward strand.
CCTAAACAGTGAAGTGTTTTACCGACAATTTGTTGGCTGTATGTTTGCGCCATAGCTATATCATGTTTGTGGGGTAGGAAAAGCGGCTAGTGGCTGTTGTATATGCTCCCATTTCTGTAAGAATTATTACAATGTTCCTGCCCTCAGAGGACTGTTGGGGATATCGGTCCGTCTTCCATATTGAGTTTATCTGAAGAAGTGTTATTTTTATAAACAGGTCTGATGATTATTGGAGGATGCTTTTGTTGTTGATTCCTGTTTCGGTATGATTGTTTTTGTCAACTTATCCTGAGGTGTCTTTACATATAACACTGACATGTTGTGTGGTTTACAACTATCTATTCATCTATAACAACCTATCAATTTGTCTATACAACCTGCAATTTACTCAGGCAAAGCCTTGTATGCTGTCACAGTTGGTCTAAAGAATTCGGAAAGAGTGATACAATTGTGATCAAGTTATAACTTTTGTGGTCACCATCCCTTAATTTTGCCTATTTCAGATGATGACGTGTCTCCTGTCGTTAACTGCAATGGCTTTGACATAGTCCGTGAGATTCCCTTTGGGTCGAGCAGAGTGTCAATAAATTTACCATCTTGTACAGCAACAGATAATGCTGGCTCAGTCAGATTGGTCTCTCAGAGCCCCAGCTCTGGGTCACAATTCACCCTCGGTGACACTACTGTGGTGAACACATTGAAGATGACTGTGGTAACCGAGGAACAGGATTTTTCACTGTGACTGTGAACTCAGGTATGTATGGACTGTGTGCTTTCGTCCTCCTGTTTCATTGCTGGTTCATGTCAGCTTTTTCCCTTCTTTTAGAACTGTGTAAAACATGTTCTTTCTATTCGTGAAGCCCATTTTGAGAGTATTTCTTGGTTGAATGAAGTAGTGTTAAGGCAAAGTTTCTCACAGTCCCCTGTCAGTCTGTTCAATTACTGTGAACAATGAACTCGCACTACAGAATTCATCACACATGACAGTGTGGAAGGACAAAGACAAGCTAGCCTATAATCTTGCACATTTGTTACCTAACAGTGATTGTTTGAAGAATAATCAGTTATGCAGTTCTCTTCCTTTTTCAGATGCTCCTCCATTGTCTGTCACTTGCCCTAATACTGCTTCAGCTCAGTGCTCCGGTGGTAATGTGATTGGTTTATGGAATGACCCGGTCTGTTCTGGTGGTGTTCCTCCTCTGACGGTCAACTGCAACCCATCTTCAGGGAGTTTTATCGAGCTTGGGCAGACTACAGTGACTTGTTTCTGTTCTGACTCAGATGGGAATGCTGATGGCTGTACATTTACAGTAGCTCCAGGTAGAGATTGTAGGGCAATGTTTTTTTGCTACCAAACCAAAAAATATACCAACACAATGTGCATATATCCAGTGTAAATACACAGTACAATAATTGTAGAACATATACTATGAAGGAATGCCTTCTTGATGAATCTTGAAACAATGTTGTCTGAAACCACGTATGTGTGGAGTACAATACGGTCCACAATGAGTACTCTACACTGCAGTGCAATACATTTGCAATTTGCGGCACCTCTGAATATAATCCAATCTGTACAATTGCAATGAATGACAAAAAATTAATACAACACGATAAGTACTAATAAGCAGTTAGATACAACAGATATACATGCTATACTGGACAGATGGACACAATTTGGTGCCAACGTTTTGCAATACACATGTGGAGAGCCCTCTGGACTTGATCCCGGGTGAGGGTGAAGGTGTTTTACGAAAATTTGTTGGTTATGGGTTTGAGTCATTGTTTTACCAAGAGCTGTAATGTTTGTAAGCTACGGTAGGAATTGGCAAGTGACTGTTGGTATATGATCCCATTTTTGTCTCGCCTGAATGAACAATTCAGGAAGGAGAAATGTGGTCACTATGGAGTGTGTGTGCGTGTGTTAGTTTGTGAGGTTTGTGTGAGCAATGTGTGTAGTGTGTGTCACACTTTCGTTTAGCAGGATTTCTCACAAACCGTGGGGAGGCCACTATGAGGAAATTTTGTGGTGTAGCACCCGGGGTCGGTGGGGTTGTGTGTACACAATCTGATAGACTTTTGGGCAGCAAAGTCATTACTTAAGTTGGCGGTAATTACTCATTTATGTAAATATGTTTAAGCTCGTTAGCATGATTAAGCAAAGAACCATATGTGCTACAGTGATGTAGTTTGCATGTAGGACTTGGGATGACAGGTAGATGAACTGATTAGATTTTCAGCCTAACATATGCTAATTAAGTGGTCTAATCGCATAATTTAATGCAAAATTTTTCAAGTTTTCGGATTTTCCGAATCTTGGTGGATGTGGGTCTACCACTGGTTCCCGATAAATTTAAAAGTGAAGTCGGGGTCACTGGGGTCATTTAATGTGTTTAATTTGCATAATTTAATGCAATTTATTGGAAGTTTGTTGAATGTTCCACAAACCTTGGTATATGTGATCCACCTTGATCCTGATCATTTTGAAGGTAACAGCTGGGGTCAGTAGAGGTCAGTTGTATGTCCTAATTTGCATAATTATTCAATGTCCAACTTTGTAAGAATTTTGTCAAACTCAGTAGGTTGGTGCTTACGATTTTCTGGATCTGATGTGTTTGATGTTCATGATTTGATTGAATTCATCATATGATAGCTTTGTTAGAATAAATCACTGAAGAACGTGTAAACCATGCTCCTTCGACAATTGTGCTATCATAAGCTGCCCCAAGCAAACCCTCTCTACCCAATTAATTTGATTAGGTCGATAGACCGTGTAAAAAATACTGTGATATTTTTCTTTCCCCTCTCTTGCCTGTGTGACTGGGAACAAATCGTGTGGGGGTTTCTTAAAGATTTATTTTGGGAGATCTTTGACTGCTTGTAGGGGATAGTTGGTGTGTGGGGAGGCGGGGGGGGGGTGGAGGGTTTTGCTGCCTGGGGGGGGGTGTGGCATGCCCTGGCTGCTTTTAAATAAAAGGCAATGAATAATGACGGGGAATGATTTTGAAAGGCAAAGTAGGCCCGGGCTGCTCAGGGGATTTACAACATTTCAAGTTTCACTTGTTTTTTGGGTCAACGAATGAGTAGACTGAGCGATGAAACTATTCAAATTTGGGTATTATGGAGAGAAGCGTGGGGGGGCATGAAGACGAAAAAAGCAATTGAGGACTTTTGTAATAGAGTCAAACTTATTGGTCGTTTTCTTGAGGAATTTTAATTGTTATATTAAAATATGTGATGTTCCTTTGACTGACGTGGCCCGCATTACTAGTTGTTGTGTATAGTTGTTGTAGTATTGTATTTAAAAACCACCGATCGCGCACCCAGGCGAGATACTTTTGGTGATCGCCTTGTTCAGGAACCTGACCTCGAAGCACTGTTTAGGGATAACCATGGTCATCTCTTCATTTTGGGTTTTTTTCCAAAAGGGTGTTATCGTTATAAATAGGTCTGATGATCATACGGATGGTATTGTTGAGTCCTGTTGTGCAGAGTTTCATGTCATTTATTCTTCACCTTCGGTGACTTTTCATATAACACTCACATGTTGTGTTGTTTAACAACTTTTATCTGTATCAACTATCTCTTTATCTATACAATCCTTCAACTTTGCTTAGCAACCTTGTATACTCCATCCCTCGGTATAGAGACTTAGTATAAAGTAATACAATGTGACAATATTATATATTTTTTCTTTCAACGGACATGTTTTTTGCCTTTATCAGATTGTGAGATGTGTCGCTTTTTGTGATTATAATGATTGTCCCTCCATCTGTTAACTCAGTGGTTCGACCAAGGGAGCTAATGATGTTCTTGTGGTGAGATTGACAACTGACTGCTTCAGATACGCCCTATTTTGTCAAACTACTTAGTTGATTGACATCTTCCATAATACTGGTTTGGTTGCGAATACTGATGTTGTCAATATCTCATTGATTTTTGAGCCTATTTCAGATGATGGACGTGCCCCCTGTCGTTAACTGCAATGGCTTGGACATAGTCCGTGAGATTCCGCTTTGGGTCGAGCAGAGTGTCAATCAATTTACCATCTTGTACACAGCAACAGACAATGCTGGCTCAGTCAGATTGGTCTCTGAGAGCCCCAGATCTGGGTCACAATTCACCCTCGGTGACACTACGTGGTGAACATCTTTGAATATGACTGTGGAACCGAGGAACAGGATTTTTCACAGGGACTGTAAACTCAGGTATGTTTGAAATGTTTTCTTCATTCTTCCTGTACATTATAGGTTCAATGTCAGCTTTTTTTCCCTTCGTTCAAAACGGTCCTGCATCCTGCTCAGACCTTTCAAATGCTACCTGGGGAATCATGTGCGCATAATTCACTCTTGGCAGCCACATTGCATGCATGGCTTACAGATTAGCTGTCAGAGGGATAAAGTTACAAGGCCCCAATATTTTTTGAGGCCTATTGGACCTTTGGCATCACTTGGATGAAGTAAAGATTTTGTTGAGCTATCTTGGAGGTAGATGTTCTGATCTAGCTGTGACAATGTTGGGATCATATGGCAAATTTCGAAGTTAATAGCTTCCTGTCCGAGATTGCTAGAGCTTGAACAACCCAATCATTACCGACCCGACCAGCCTTGATCATCCACTTCTGAGCAACACCACTTTTTTTGGAGGGAGTGGTGAGAGGTTTCTCGAAATATTGCTGATTGGTATGCTTCGCCGGAAACATAGTATCCATCTTGTATGTCTCCATCTCACACAATAAGTTTAAGTCATTGGGTTTGATGTAGCCTGATCTCTTGAATATCAATGCGATTGACTCTTTTTCATTTTCAGCTGCCCCAATATTGTCCATCACTGGTCCCCAATACTGCCACACCTGTCTGTTCTGATGGTGATGTGATTTTGGTCTGTGGAATGACCCGGTCTGTTCTGGTGGGATCCCTCCTCTGCCGTCAACTGCACCCATCTTCATGGAGTCCTATTGGCTTGTCATACTCCGTGAATTGTTTTTCTGTTCTGACTCAGATGGAAGCACCGATGGCTGTTCATTCACAGTATCTCCAGGTAGGAATGTAGGAATGTTCCTGCTACCAAACAATATAAACCCACATTGCAATAATATCCAGTGAAATACCTATATGCAACACACCATGGAGCCCTTTGCCTGAACTGTGAAGGTGTTTTATCGACAATTTGTTTTAGCTGTGTGTTTGCATTCCATGAGGTTTATCACGTTTGTGGGGTAGGAAAGCATAGTGGTGTTGATATGCTCCATTCCGTCAGAATGATACAATGTTCCTGCCCGACAGAGGATGTTGGGGATATCGGTCCTCCGTCTTACTAATTGAGTTGATCTAAAGAAGTGATTGTATAACAGGCTGCTGATGATTGCGAGCATGCTTTTTGTTTCTCCTGAAGGAAAATTCAGGAGGAGACTCGGGTCACTATGGTGCGTTGTCTGTGTATGGATGTGTGTGTGTGTTGACCACTTTCTCGTTAGCAGGAGATCTTCGAACGGTTTAAGGGCAATTGTACAAAACTTTTCAGGGTAGATCGGGGTCGGGTGAACACGATAGATTAGCTTGTATGCACAAAAGTACTGATTAAGTAAGGTAATAGCTATTCATGTAATTATTGGTAGGCTCGTTAGCAAGATTACGGCAGAACCGTAGGTGACGCTATGGTGATTGTGTGCCATAGGTGTGTGATATAAGGAGATGGAATTGATTAGATTAAATGTAAAATATTGGGTAATTAAGTAGTCTGACTTTGCATATTATGCAAATTCTAAGTGTAAAACTTTCACAAAACTTGGTGAATATGGTTTCTACTTCAAGTCCCAAAAACTTTTAACGAAAAGAATCGGGGGTCACATGGAGGTCATTCAATACACAATTTTGGGAACAATCGTTAAATTGCTAGATTATTCTGAAACCTGGTGGGTCGGTATGGTTTACTGCAGATTCCCCAAAGATTTTTATAATGAAAAAATTTAGGGTCACTGGAGGCATTCAAGTGTCTAATTTGCATAATTTCTGATAATTTTAACAGTTAGTTAAGTTTGTCGGATTTTCATGAGGTGAATCTTGGTGAATGCCTAAATTCGCATAATTCATAATTAGGCAATTTTAGTAACATTACATGAAACATTTACTCCTTTAGTAGAAATTGTCAATAATCAGTTCCTTTAGGAATTTTTATTTTGAAATTGAGTCCATGATAGGGGCTGTTTCGGTTTGTTGATTGAATGCCTAATTCAGAAACCTTTAGGTGAAACATGGAGGCCTTGTGACTGTTTGCATGGTGACTAATAGAAGTGAACACTGATAGCGCAACCAGGCAAGACACTGGGGGAGATTGCCTTGTGTTTGTTGATTCCTTTTTTGTAGGAATTGTTTTGTCAACTTATCCGAGTTTGTCTTTACATACAACCTGGACATGTTGTGTGGTTTACAACTATCTTTCTCTATAACACCCCTATCAATATATCTAACAACCTCAATTTAACTTAGCCAATCCTGTATACTTTCACCGTTGGTATGAAGCATTAGGAACAAAGTGGAATACCACATGTGACTCAAGTTATAACTTTTGTTGTCACCATCCCTCAAGTTTTTCCTATTCCAGATGATGACGTGTCTCCTGTCGTTAACTGCAATGGCTTGGACATAATCCTGCGATTCCCTTTGGGTCTAGCAGAGTGTTAATCAATTTAACCATCTTGTACAGCACCCAGACAATCTGGCTCGTCAGATTGGTCTCTCAGAGCCCCAGATCTGGGTCACAATTCAACCTCGGTGACACTACTGTGTGAACACCTTTGAAGATGACTGTTGTAACCGAGGACAGGATTTTTCACATTGACTTTAACTCAGGTATGTTTGAAATGTTTTTCTACATTCTTCCTGTACATTACTGGTTCATGTCAGCTTTTTTCCCTCATTAAAGCTGGTCCTGCGTCGCTGTTCAGACCTTTCAAATGCTACCTGGCAAATCATTGGTGGGCGCTAAGTCACTCTGGCAGTCCACATTCCATGCATGTCTGACAGATTAGCTGTCAGAGTGATCAAGTCACTGCTCATATTTTTGAGGCCTCTTGAGCCTTGCATCACTTGAGTTGTAAGTAGTTTGTTGAGCTATCTGGAGGCAGATTTCTGATCTAGCTGTGACAAGGTTGGGATCTAGATGGCAAACTTCAAAGGTAAGCTTCCTGTCCTAGATTGCTAGCGCTTGGAGAAAACAAACCAATCATTAACCGCCGACCAGCCTCTGATCATCCACTTCTGATGCAACACAACTTTTTTGGGTGATGTCAGGTATCAATTCTTGATGATTGGTATGCTTCGACTGAAACATAGTATCATCTGATGTCTCCATATCACACATCAAGTTTTAAGTCATTAGGTTTGATGTGGCCGATTCTCTGATAATCAGGCATATTACTCGTTTTTCAGCTTCCCAATATTGTCCATCACTTGTCCCATACTGCCACACCTGTCTTTTCTGACGGTGATTGATTGGTCTGTGGAATGACCCGGTCTGTTCTGTGGGGTCCCTCCTCTGACATTCACGCAAACCCCTCTCAGGGAGTCTATTGGTCTGGGCCGACTCAGTTTAATGTTTCTGTTCGACTCAGATGAAGCACCGATGGCTGTTCATTCACGTAGCTCCAGGTAAGGGAGATTTAGGGAATGGGTCCTGCTACCACAAATATATAACCCCAGTGCGATAATATCCCAGTGAATATACCTATACAACACCTCATGGAGCCCTTGGCCTAAACAGTGAAGGGGTTTTACTGACAATTTGTTAGCTGTGTGTTTGCATCCATTAGGTTATTCACGTTTGTGGGGTAGGAAAGCGGCTAGTGGCTGTTGTATATGCTCCCATTCCCGTCAGAATTATTACAATGTTCCTTGCCCTCAGAGGACTGTGGGGATTCCGTCCGTCTGCTATATTAGTTCATTAAAGAAGTTTTTATTTTTAAACAGAGTTCGGATGATTATTGGAAGCATGCTTTTTTTGTCTCTCCTGAATGAAATTCAGGAGGAACTTAGTTGTCACTATGGTGGCATGGTCTGTTTGTATGTTGTGTGTATGCGTGTGTTTGTCACACTTTCTCGTTAGCAGGATATCGTTCGAACGGTAAGGGTAAATTGTTACAAAATTTTCAGGGTCGCATCCCCCCCCCCCGGGGGGGGTTGGTGAACAGTATCTGATTAGATGTAATGCACAAAGTCACTGATTAAAAAGTAAGGTAAGTACCTATTTCATGAATTTTGTTTTAGGCTTCGTTAGCAGGTTAAGGATAACCATAGGTGTCTTATGGTGACTTGGTTTGGCACATGGTGTGAGATCTAAGGTAGATGAATTGATTGGATTTCAATGTAAATATGGTAATTAAGTATTCTA